>APFE031036861.1:91788-155479 GCA_000404065.3 Pinus taeda | reverse complement strand
AAAGTGATGAAAAAGGAAATTTTCTCAATTTTAACAGGGTACGCAAGCAGCCTGTTTAACCAGGTGCGTGCCGCTCTGTGTGCACAGATACAGTGCGTACAAGTACGCACTGTGTCTAACGCAGAGGGTGCGTACTACTGTAAAATGAAGAAAAACTAAGTTCTAACTCGACTCTAAGCTAAGCCACCCAAAAACACAGTCAAGCAACCAAAAACAAAAGAAACAAGACTCTTTTTAGATCAAAGTAATACTCAAAGGAAAAATCAATCACATCAATGGATTCCCCAGTGGAGTCGCCAATTTGTCATGCGGAAAGAGTTATTTTTGCGGACAAACCTAACCTCCCTAGGAGTCTAAGACTCTCTAGTGACAAACAAAAAAAACAAGAGCAATCCTTCTCTAAATATACATTATTCTATGAGAAACCAAGTGTTGTTCGATCCTACCTCAAATCCAACGCTTGTTGTAGCAGTCCAGCCTTGCTGATCCAGATGAGCTCCTCCTTCACTTTAAGACCTGCATACACTAACAATCAAACGATTACATAACACCTGAATATTCCATAAAACAAAGCATATTCATCATATAGACCAAGGAGTATATGAAATAATTCATTAACAACAAATCATTGAGAAGAATGGACTTATTTGTATTAAGGAAACAAAAGGAACCATTACAACCTGAGCCTTGGTGTTGTGCAAGCTCCTCCCAGGGTCCAGCAAGAGTTTTCCTTTACTTTGATAAGCTCACCCACTTCCAAATGCAACAAGAAAGGATGGTAATCTCTCCTCACAAGTTTACAAGGAAGTCCTAATTCTAGCAGCATCTACCCTTTGGAATGTTCGGCTTTCAACCTCCCCTCCCTGGCCCAATGCTTGTATTTATAGTGTTCTAGAGGAAGTTATTCAGTTCCAACATCAATGGGATACTCCCTCTTTTGGATGGGGTAGCTCCTCCCTTTATGGGATAAGTTCCTCTATCATAGGGATGCATGAATCATCTGGAGGCGCTCAATACACGTCAAACACTCTTCTAGAAGGCTCTAGAATTGACCACAAGTAACTTTTCTAAGATGAAACTCGCGCCTTTTGACCTTTACAGGGGTACACACCCATCCTTTGGCTTACAGAGCATACACGTACGCAGGTACAATGAGTTTGGGATGCGTACACGCAGGCAAGGTAGAGAGAACCTACGTACCCAGAGATAAACATGTTTTTAATGACTTTCTCTCTTTTTGAAGCTTGACATGAAGAGAAGAGGTATTAGGCTTGACAAGGAGGATAATATGACTATTGATGGAGCCATATTAACTGCAGATAGTCATGGTGGCAAATTTCAGTGTAACAAGAATGTTCATGATAGTTATCATATTGTTGATTAGTATCTGATACAGGAGGAATCCAAAGGAGAATTACAACCAAAACCATAGTGCATTATGTACGAGAGGTAGATAATGCTCCATAATTTAGTAATAGATCAATTAAAGGTGTAATGGAAGCACTTTGGACCAAATGAAGCCACCTGGGAAATTGATGATTAGATGAGGGTCCCCTATCCACTTTGCTTAATTTGTAAATAAATGTAAGAGTTGTAAATATAAATCTAGTTGTTGTGTTTTGTGTTATGTTTATACAACACCAAGGATTGTCTTCCTTTAAGGGGGTGGGTTTTGTAACAACCCTTTTTGCTACACCCCATGTAAATGTCGCTATGTAACTTTGCTTATGCAATTTATGTAAAAATGCAAATTATGACTGGGATTAAGGAGAGTAAATGGATTCAACGATATGAGGAGAAGAGGTTTCTTGTTATGTGTTTAAACCAAGCCACACCCACCATATTTAGTTCCCTTTACGTATATTCCTAACAAATTAAATGACCTACACAATAGGTAGTGAAGTTTTGGTATGGTTCACATGAGTGGAGGAAAATGCTTATATTGTCCCCTTCTTTGTAGGATGTGAGGAAAAGAGGATAATTGTCCAGGTGGAAGAGAAGTCAAAACACAAAAAGAATGGGGCAATACTAAAAAAACCACGGGAAAAACACATATAATGTAAGAGAAAAATGAAAGGGGAGAATGCAAAAGGGAAAATGTGTAGGAGCAAGATGCAGCTGGGAGAAAAACATAGAACACAAATATGCTTATATAATAGCAAAAGAAGAATAAAAATACCGCTGAGATAGTGCTATATGGTTGGGAATACATTCCCCATGATTTTGTTGATTTTTGGGTCATGTATATATTCTTATTGGTCAGTGAAGGCTCAATGGAGATTTAAATCACTTATTTCTTGTTGAGTAAGTTGATAAACCATTAAGTGCTTATTGAATAAGTTGATAAACCACTTAGTGCTTGATGAATATGTTGATAAACCACTTGCGCGCTTGTTGGAAGGCTTATAAACCATTAGGAAGGTGAGCTAAGCCATTATAGTGCTTGCTGAAAAGCGTTGATAAACCACTAAGTGCTTATTGAGGAAGCTAATAAACCACTTAATGCTTGCTAAGTAAGTTGATAAACCACCTAGATAGTGGGTGATAGATTCTTGCAATGCTTACCTTGAAAGTCCATATATATAGACTCCTATATAGATGATACTAGTTAGTTTACAGTATAGATACCTAACCAAGCATGTTACTAATAATAATCAATATCATAGAAGTAGTAATTATTGATATTATGTAAGAACACATGTTATAACACTCTCGTATTTACTCATATCAATAGAGGGTGTTTTCAATCTCATAGACTGAGCAGTGCTTCATCTGAGCCTTAGTTGAATCCCGGTGATTTACTTCAAGGAGGTAGAGAGTAATTGTGGTTCTTACTACCGGGGAGCAGTTGATAAACCATCTTGACAAAAAAATCCCCCTCTTTCATGTTTAACTAAATAATAATGTGAAATTACCTTAAGAAAATAACTCCTCATATTATGAATCTAGCTCAAGCTTAGTCAACCACAAGAAAGAATTGCAGTATTGTTGTCTTATGGTTAGGAGGAGAGTTGAATTCCATCCTTAAGCTAGTAGCCATTCAAGTTAAAAAGATAAATATATTTACTTGTATCTATTTTCACTATGGATGATGAAAATTTTCTAACATGTGATATGTGATTGTATGGGTTGACACTACCTACAGAGGGATGTTGAGATTTATGTATGTTCATTATGAATGATGCATTTTATATGCCTTCATAATTATGTTGAACTTATGAATATTTTCAGGGGCCAATGAATTGGTTTTTGTATTTCTTGCAAAACCTATCCAAACATCTAATCAAGATAGGTCGCAAGGAGCTTGGTAGTAAGCACTAAGGCATCTATCAGATTGCCCAGTAATATTTTATATACACACAACAAAAAGGTTGATTGGTGAAGAGGTTCCTAACACATGTGGTAGAATAGGTGGCACCTCCACATAAATGATAGAGTGGTGGAGATGTGGCTTAGATGATGATGTGGCAACTTGAGGGAGCAACATGTGGCAATTTCCTAGTGGTAGTGACAAATAATGTGTCAGAAATGATAGTAGATGGTGTGGCAGTGGATCCCATCTTAGGAATTTAGTCTTAGAGTTTGGAATTTGGAGTCCATAAGGCATTCTTGAGATCCCGAGATTCAAGAAGATTAAGCCTTTGGCCATGACCCCTCGTCACAGAGGGATTAGCATGAAGTGATTGAGATTTTATTTTCTTGGGACTTTAGTCTTGGAAAACCACTGTTTGGAGTTTGATTTTGAAATGACCTCCAACCTTTGATCTCTGAGAAGAGTTGTTTAAAGCCAAGGATCATAGTCCCTAGCCACATGGGGCTTCAGATCATAGTGGAAATTACAATTTTAAGTAACATGTTCATCAACCAAACCACCCAAGTTAAAGGTTTTGTGTTCTACAATGAATTTGGTTGATGAAGAGGTGAAAATAATACTAAATAGCTACCATCACATTTTAGCACATGTCACACGAGGCCTACACTAAGCACTCAGGGTTGTTGCACTAACATATAAATTTGTTGTTTTGAGTGCTAAATCTATTAAATTGGGCTATAAGAGTATTATACCTATAGCTATAAAAGGAAAGGTATGATTTGAGAAATTATGTTGTTAAGCGGACAAATCACTTCTTGCAAACAAGAAGGATCACCCTAGATTTCGAACAAAACCTAGTAACAAACATCAAAAGAATTGCTACATCTCCTTAGCCTATAACTGAAACATGAAACATGTAGTATGCAAAGAATTACTTACATATTAGCGATGTGCTTGTATAAGTCCTTTCAGTGCTTTCCACAACCAACTTTTCCTCAATGTTTTAGAGGCTTTCCCAATGCTTTCCACAACTTCTCCATGATGCTCCAAAAGAGATCTGCATAGACAAAAACATTCAAAGGGATCAAAGCATCTCACATATAAAATAAAAGTTAAATTAAATCCCTAACTTAACATACAACATATATTTTAATCAATAATCAATTATAAACCATGTGAGTGATCAAGGAATCTTTCAAATAACATGAAAATAGACGCAATTAGGAAAGAACTACTACTTTGTATTAAATTCAAAGGAAAACAAGCTTACAGCCTAGATGCCTTGATGTCAAAAGCTTCTTCCAATCATCTTCGTTCCTTCCCTTGATGACAAGCTCTTCATACCCAAAATAAACATCATAATTTTACAAATCCAAGTCTCTCCATTTCCTCTAGTGTTATGCTTAATTTATAGGAAAGAGGAGGAGGTTTCTAGTTCATGTTCTTAAGGGATATGATGCTTAAAAGGAGGAGAATAGTTCCATTATCCAAGGGATGAGGTGTAGGTATGTAGTAGTTCGAGGTTTCTAATTTGGATAAGGTTCCTCCATCAATGATTCTAAGATTTTATTTTTTATTTTTACTTGTGTGAACATGATTGTGTAGTTTATTGTGGAAGACAATGCATAGAATTATGCAAGACACAATGGTAAAAATTGCAAATGCGCAGGTAATGGCTAGGAAAACTGCGCAGATACTCAAAAATGGTTTTTAAGCAGTGCAACCCAAAGTTCCTTTTGTCCCTGGTATTGTTTTACTTCAAGATTCAGAAGGAATTCAACTGAGACACTCATCGGATGGTGAGAGATCCGAATCGACAATTATGGTGAAAAAATTTAGTGTAACAAATTGCCCCCTAAGGTGAAAAGCCATAAAATATGTTTTATGACTAAAGAACTTTATCTTGTCAAAGGTCTAGATCAGAGACCAATTGGTTGAATACCTGAAACAAACAATCAAGAATTACCATATCATGCTTTCATATAAACATCACTCAAGTAGGAATTACCATACTCAGAGTACAAGTGTCTCAAAGAATCAGTATGTAAATACATTTGAAGATCCTTGTCAAAAAAAGACACATTATGGATGAAACCATCAATGGATCTATGTTTACAATCATGAATATTTAATAACTCCATGCAATTTGTATGGATGAAACTAGATCTAGGGTCTTGATCTCCATCTCTTGATGTAAGAATCTAACCATGTGAGTAAATGTCTTGAAGTTGAACATGGTAGAAACCACTTAATTATTGGTCAATGATATAAAATGTTAATAGGTGTGAGAGAAACCACCAGTAATGAAAATGGACTTTAAGGTACTCCAGTACAATCTATCAAGTGCAATTAAATGTCTTGAATTCGAACACTCGTAGAATAATTTGATCGAAGGTCAATGATGAGAACCTCATCAAAAGAAAGAAATATGTCATTGAGGCATGCAAACTCCAAGGTACCGAAAGGGGGTTTCTAAGTCAACTTCCTGGATAATGAGCTGACATTGACAGGAAGCGACCCATCGCAAGAGGGCCTTGATGTATCCCCCATCAACGACATGAAATGAGCATTAAGTTTTGATGAAAAAAATGGAGTGATTCGAGACTGACTTGTGGATGACCAATGCGGTGAAGTTTATGATTTGCAAGGTAATTTTGACTGAGGTTGGACTTCTCTTGAAAATATTGGTGAAATAAAATTTTGACTTGGAAGCATTTAACTCAAAAATAGGACCAGAAACCAATTTTAAGACTTTCAATGAGGTATGACCAATTCATAGCCAAATGGATTTCCAAACCCAAACTCAAAGGTGATAGAGTTTCATGCTCAAGAGCAACATACTTCCTTCCTACAATAAAAAAACAAATGTTCTTTGCCAATTTCCCCCCACCATTACTGGCAAGAACCTCTTTATTTTTACAGAAGCTTGAAGAGGATAACATATGCTTGTCCTCAAATCTCGTCCTTTGGATGAGTCCTTCGAAGTATTTTTAACATACCCTAGGAAGGAGTGGTTCGGTCTCATCATGATTAGCAAGTCCTGCACTGTTTACATTTTACCAGTCTAGTGAAGGGATAAATTGATGTAATTTTCACATTTAAAGAGTTTGAAAACACACAAAAATAAAATCATTTATTTCTTTCAACGTAAAGTTTTAACGAAACCAAAGAAAGTAAATCTTGGTGTTTTTCAATTTTAGGGAGTCAGGAAAAAAACATAAGTAAAATCTGAAATGTCTTTTTTCGTAAATTTAGTCTCTGAAGCCTAGAAAATGGTAAAACAGTGCAGGAGAGAACTCTTTTGTCAATTATTAGTTAATTCATACCTTTTTCATACATAGTCTACATGATTTGTAAAAGGGGCAAACTTATATCAAGTAGACATTTTTCATTTTCTTTAATGAGTTCAAAATAAACAAGCCTACTTGGAAATCTTTTCATATTTCGGGAGTCAGAAAAGAGCTTAAATGTAACTCCAAGGTTTCAATTTTTTCATAAGTTTTAACTAAAATGTGATAAAAATGTACTCATATCACCAACTTTCAATTCAAGTAACGAGTAGGAAAAGGTGGAAAGAACTCAACATTTTCATGTATGTTTTACGAGCATGAAAAGATAGAAAAAGATGCTCAGGATTTTCATGAGTTTAACAAGTCTTGAAAATAATAACCAAAATGGACTTGAGATAGGTTTCATTTTTATACAAGCTTGCAATAGTGAAAAGATATGCTTGAGAGTGGTTTCATTTTTACACAAGATTGAAACAAAGTGTAAATTGTGTTTGAGAGTGCTTTCATTTACACAAACTTGAAATAAAGAGGAAATTGTGCTTGAGATAAGTTTTCATGCCCTCAACATACCAACATAGGCACCGACCCCCCAAGCTCTATGTCATTCACCTGAGTAGACTACTTGTTACTAATAGGCAGATGAAATGAAGGTTCATTTACGAGATCATGTGAAAGACACAACTTAATTAGGGGAGGATTTGTTTCATTTTTAAACGAGCTTGACACAGTAAAAGAACTATGCTCGTGGGACCTTGTTTCTTTTTTTAATGAGATTGATGCAAGAAAAGGAAATATGCTCATGGAACCTTGTTTCATTTTTTTAATGAGCTTGACACGAGAAAAAAACTATGGTCATAGGGACTTGTTTCATTTTTTAACAAGATTGACACAGTAAAAGAACTATATTCATAGGGACCTATTTCATTTTTTAACGAGGTTGACACAAGAAAAGAACCATCCTCATAAGGACTTGTTTCATTTTTTAAAGGTTGACACAGTAAAAGAACCATCCTCATGGAACCCTGTTTTCTTTTTTAACAAGGTTGACACAGTAACAGAACTATTCTCAGGGAACCCTGTTTCATTTTTAAGTGAGGTTGACATAGTAAAAGAACTATCCTCATTAGGCATGTTTCATTTTTTAATGAGGTTGACACAATAAAAGAACTATCCTCATGGAACCCTTTTTAATTAATTAATGAGGTTGACACAGTAAAAGAACTATCCTCAGGGAAGACTTGTTTCATTTTTTAACGAGGCTAGCACAATAAAAGAACCATCCTCATAGGGACCTACTTCATTTTTTAACGAGGTTGAAACAATAAAAGAACTATCCTCATATGGGCCTACTTCATTTTTTAAGGAGGTTGACACAGTAAAAGAACTATCCTCTAGGAAGACTTGTTTCATTTTTTAACGAGGTTGACACAATAAAAGAACCATCCTCATAGGGACCTACTTCATTTTTTAACGAGGTTGACACAATAAAAGAACTATCCTCATATGGACCTACTTCATTTTTTAAGGTGTCTGACACAATAAAAGAACCATCCTCAAAGGGATTTGATCATGGCTTCCAACTAGAAGAAACGCAGGCCAAGGGACACGCCTCGATCATGGCTTTTGACAAGTCTTCATCAGATGGAAGAACAAATCTCTAGAAGGAAAACCTATCAAGGGAATCAATAGGGATAAGAAATTGAGTTCAAATTACCCCATTGAAGAGTTCACCAGGTCAATTACTGTATCTGAGTTAAAAGAATTTGAGTAAACAGTGAGAGGCTAACTTTCATCAGCAACTGAAAACATGGGATAGGTTGCCACATAATTAACCTGTGGTGGGGAAGATACCAAGGGGTGTCATATGGTTGGCAATCGAATCAAACCAATGAATGGAAGTTGGTCAATAGTCACAATTTTTTCATTGTGAGGGAAAGACAACACTCAAAAGAGCATGGAAACGACAACTTTCATGGCATAGAAATAGTCTCACCCAAGGAGAAAGTTGAAATCCAAGGGACCTTGGACTACCATAAGCTTGATATAGATAGTTTTACCTTCCAAATTAATGGGTAACTTAGGAAGAATCCATACAGGTTCACTAATGGTTATGTTAAAAGCTAGAAAATTACTTGTAATAGGAAAAAACTTAGGAGAACCCAAAGCTTTCCAAGCGGTTGATGATAAAATACTAACAAAAGCACCTTCATCAGAATTTGTGTGATGCACATTCTTACCATGAGCCTTCATAATTATTTATAAAGTAGTGGAAGAAGGAAGATGAGGTTCTGTTAGTCTAATCCAACCAAAGGAAATAACCTCATTACTTGGAAGGGCTTCAATGTAAACAGGTGAAAAAACCCCTTGTGTAGAAGAATATGAAGTAATAAGAAGAACTCGAGTGGTATTAATTTCAATCTTTACAAAGAGAGTGGGATCAACTATATATGGAATTGAGTTGACCACTCGATCAACCTATTATCACTCCTCCATATCTCCAAGGCTGAGGAAGAGTCCAACTGAGGTAACCACAGACCAATCTTTTGACTTGGTAGCTAGCCCGACCAAGCCGGAGAGGGCTCTCTCCAAAGGATCATAGCCAAGTGGGCTAGATAGATTAAGTTTTTAGGCTAAATATAGTAGCTCAAGGTTGTTTTGATTTGAATTGGTTGGGGTAGTCATTGGATGGGTGAATTAGGTCAGAGAGTGAACTAGGTCAGGGCAAGAGAAAATCAGAATTGTAGACATCTGATGGGGAAAGGTAGGAAAGTTACTTTAACAAATGGTAGTATAGTGATGAGATGTCTTAGGCTAGTGAGGTGCTAAAAATAGGATGAGGATAATGAATTCTTTTTAAACTAAAGAAATGAAACAATCTATGATGATTTTCCCAAAACAGAGCATACAAGATGAATTCTACTTATCACACCTTGAAAATCAAACATACTTAGAGTGAAATGAATCATGGAAGGTACAAAACATTCATACATATGAAACTAAAGAAGAAACAATGTCAAAATACCATGCCATAGGAATCCCACCAAAATGGTTGCAACTCATCCAATATATTCAATGCCAAAGTCTGTAACGCTAATACAATATCCAATGGAGTCCAACCTATAGAATGATTGAAAAAGTACATGATATAGGCCTCAAACCAACTCATCCTAGCATTAGGGGTCAAATCCATGAGAGAAGCAGTTGCAACAAAAACTAAACTAATAGCTAGAGTGTAGGGTGGTCAAAGCAACTCATCCCTAACTTAAGCAAACTGATTCATTACATCATAAGAAGAGTTCACCTAATGTATTTACCCTAGGTAATAGTAAAAACATCATTATTAAATTTACATCCATCAATCACATGGGTAAAAACATGATTTTCCAAGATGAAACTGTCAAAACTGAGAAAATTTGTAAAACTAAGAAACTCAGAAAATTTGTGTCAAAAGCATAGTGCCACTATCCTAAGCATAATGCCAAATTCAGCTCCACTTTTGAGGGGGTTCTTGGTGTCCAAATTGAGCCCACAATATGGAATTTGAAAGTTGGTCATATCTAGTTTCTATATCTACCCTTATTTTACAAAATTGTCAAATTTTGAACCTCCAAAAGTTTATTCTCCCAAGTCTAGTCAGAAGCATAGCGCCAGCCTCCAAAACAAGGCAGAAACATGATTTTTTTTACCTCTTGATTGCCCAGTTGACCCCAAAAACCTCAGTAAAGTGGTTTTCCTGAGTGTAATTGGCCTTCTAAATCCAACGATGGTGTCCATTTTGTATTTGGAGGTCTCTAGAAAAGGCGTTGTGCTTTTAGCATTGTGACTGGTGCACAAATTGCCAAAAATGCACAAAATTTCAAAATTTCCCAAAATTTGGCCCGAGGAATGTTGATGATGTGTGTCAAGCTGTGAGTGATGCCTCAGAAATAATTTCAAGTTTATCTCCCTCCCTTTGCTTGGTTAGGGTTTCAATTTTCTCCTTTGCAGCTTTGAGTTTTGCCCTGGAAATCCTCTCTCTATAGGCATAGTATTTTGCCATCTTCTTGTGAATTTCATTATCCCTTTTGTCCTTGTCTAGGATATTTTCGAGATGGTTGTTTACCCTCTTGAGCCAATTCTCCTAGTTCTCATTGATCATCTTGCAAACTGTTAATTTAGGGTAAGCTGATTGGCTAGTTCAGCCTCTGTTTGTTTTTCTAGCTCCAATGCTCTTTTTAGGCCTCTAGTCCCTGGCCCTCTCCTTGGCACCTGTTCCTCCAGATGTTCACCATATTCTCCATATGCTTCGTTAAGAAAATCCTTAGCCTTTTCAGCCTCCCTCTTTGCCTTGATGAGCTGAATCTCCATGAGCTCTTGTTTGGTTTCATACTGCTTGTTCTCCTGCTCATAGTATGAAATGATGTATTTTTCCCTCTGCAAGTTGACTTGGAGCTATCCTATGAGTGCATTCTTTACTCTAATGACAATTCTTGTGTTTTCACTGTCATCATGCTCACTTAGGTCAACTAGGTCAAAATCATGCTATGTCTCATGGTGGTCCTCCTGCTGCTGCTGGATTTCAGCCTCTATCATCTTCCCCTTGCCCTTCTGCACCTGCTTTGCTGATGACGAAGACAAGGCCCCTCCCACAATTTGTGGGGCAAACACCTGCATGTCGCCTCTCTAAGGAGTATGTGCCAATGTGCTCACAACTGTCCTCTTAGGCCTGATGAGCTCAACTCTGTTGGGTGACCCTGCATGATCATGAAATGGTGATGATGGTGGTGATAATGGGGGTGGCTGATCAGATGGAGGAATAGAAGAAGTGGGCTGAGATGAAGGGGGTATGGCTTTAGCATGATGATCAGTGGGATGAGATGAATAAGGCATACCTTTAGCAAGTGGAGCTGGTGGAGCAGTGAAGATGTCATTGGCAATAAAATTGATCAAGGTGATGAAGGACAATGATTTTGATCAATGAGCGATGGAAAAGGTTGTTCCCTTCCTAGTCAAAATATATCTTTTGCACAATGGAGGCCATTTTATTTATGCTTCTGAATAGATAGTATGGGATATTAAGGAATTTGACCCTTGTGAAGTGCATAAGCAGTCTAATGTGATAAGTATAGAGCCTAGAAAACCTACCTTCAAAAGAGAAGTACTTCATGATGATTTTCATCAAGGGAGCATACCTATTTAGAAGGTAAGTGAAAGGGAACACCTTCCTCCTTTCATTCATGTACAATGGTTTGATAAATGGTTCATAATATTGATCCTCCACATCCTTTGATTTAAACCACTTCTCATCCGTATTTGGAATCCCTGTGGTAGCAATAATGATAGTAGTAGACAAAGTGAAAGTCACTCCTGCTAGGGTTCCTTGATTCTATTTAAGGTGTGATGCAAAGAATCTGGTCAAAACTAGGTGATGCTAAACTCTTTCAATCAATTTGCAAAAGTCAAGGCAACCCGCATACTGAAAACATGAGGCTGCCATTGGTGAATCCATAAGTTCTTTGATGCTAGTGGGCTCTAGCCTTAGGATTTTTACTCCTTCGTGTGGTCTCCTCTATTCTATGTCTTCTTCTTCTTGTGTGTCCTCTTCCTCCATATAATATCTTTCTTCCTCCATAATGTTTTCTCAAGAGATTCTAGTGATAAGGTAGGTGAGAATGGGAGGTGGGAATAGGTCTAGGGAATGAGGATAGGACTACAAAATTTGGGGAGATGAATAGGTGGGTTATGGAACTATGGGAGGTGATGAGGGGTGAAAATGTGAAGGGAGTTGGAAATGAGAATTAATTTACAGGTTTTAGGATAGAGGTTTCCTAGGGATTTTTTAGAAACCTAGGTCTTAGAGTTTTGTAGGAAAAGTATTTAGGGACTAAGTAAAGATAGTGCAGGGGTTGGGATGGTCTCAATAATGATGTGAGAAGGGATTTCATGGGTTGTAGGCATCAATTTTTAAGATAGGATTAAACTTAGGGTTTTGTCCCTTGCCTAAGGACCAATTTTACTTAGGATTTAAAACACCAAGAAAAAATGTGATTTGGGAGAGCAAATGAGTGGAAGAAAGGGTTACTTACCTGATAGAGGAGGAAAACCCACTCTTGAGGATATTTAAGAGGAGTTGGAGGTTTTTTTGGCACTTTGGATGCTTGCTGGGAAAAAGTGTAGTGCACCAGGAAAAAGTGCAGCACCTGTGTTGAAAAACGCAGCGCCCAGATCTCTAAGCATAGCACCTAGCTTCTAAGCATAGCGCCTGACCTCTAAGCGCAACACCAAGAAATTTTTCTCCTCTGAGCCTGCAAAATAGATTTTTTGAGCCGAATGTGAGCTCAATCTTTGGGAGTGCAAATAGGTTTGCTTTTGATGTCTTGGTGGCTTTTATACTTGATGAAATTGATGTTTTGGGCCTTGGGACCCACTTTCTTTCCTTTTTCATTCAATTTACCTTTGGAAACTATACCTTTACATTTGACCCTTTCTTGTACAAATTGATCACTTGGTATACATTGGCATACTTTGACCTTTGACTTTTTGTCTTTTGGCATGTTGTAACTAAGTTGACATCTTGAGAAAAGTCACTTATTACATATAATGACATGAAATTACATAAATATAAAAAATAGGATTACATCTCTGTTTTTTTAAAATAAAATTACAAACTGGAATGAATTTCTTTCTTAAAATCCAAACTAGAATTTTAACAACCATGGTTGCATGCTTGTAAACCCTTATTTAACTGAAGAATGGATTTTATTTTCTTCTCTCTCATACTTTTCTAGCCTTATGCAGTGAAATGGTGTTCTATTGTACCTTGGAAAATAAAACCTAGTGACCTAATGGGACCTTGAATGACTGGATTTCAGGTGGACTTGACTGACACAAAACATGATGAAATGAGCTTTTATAGTCAATGTATGCTCAGCAAGACACATGAAGGTGGGCCAACAAATTTTTATTTTTGGAAGAGGATGGGGTTTCAACTTGGGCTACTATCAGTGAGTAAATTTTTACATAATGACCTAGGTGGAATAAAAAAAATTTCAACATGGGACACTAATATGATATAAAAGAGGAGTTTTGATCATTGATGGTAGTATGTAAATACTGACTCTAACACAACCAATGGTTCATCTACCTGAACGATATGTGTTTCACTCTCCAATGAAAGAGTGGAATTTACTGTACTTGGAATTAGATCAATCAATTTGTCAACTGATGGTAGGTTGGGAGAAAGTTTACAATAACTAGTTGGAAGTTGTTGTTCTGAAATAGTAAGTTTTTCCAACAATTTTGAGGCTTCATCCATATGGGGGCAAAGGTGACTATGACAAACCCCTTTGCATAACCTACAAGGAAACCTAATTTTACCCTTTTTCCCAGGAACCTGACAATCACAGGTAGATGGATCAATAGTAAGTTGATAAGAATTTTAGACCACACTTCTAACACCTTTGAAATACTAGGATAATCAATAAGAAGGTGGTCACCGTTACAAAGTTTGTAAATGAATTTGAGTGTGTGGTTTCTTTTAGACGATTCCTCAACATTTTTCATACTCAAAGCTGGTTGGTTGGATTCTTTCTTACCTTTCTTATTTTCCTTCTTCTTCCCTTTCTTCTTCTTCTGAGCCACCTGGTTACTAGAATCAAGGATTTTACCAAGAAAAGAAGAAGAAAGAGAGGAAGAAATTATGGGTGAAGAAGGTAAAATGTTAGCCAATGGTTGGAGTTGTTGAAACAAAGAACTTGGTTGAGATGGTATAGTTTGAGTATTTGTGAACTAAGAAGTTGAAAATAACCACACTAGTAAACCTATCTTGAATCTAGGTAGTGACAACGTAGCCATATAAGGAGGATAGTCATTTCCAAAGTTAGGAGAAGGACTAATATTCTAATTAATGGGGATTCCTTGATCGGTAACTTTTGGAATTGTTTCCATTAGATTCAACTCAAATAAGTTTTATTAAGAATTTAAATAATATTCACAATCCACACATAAGGTCTATAAAAACAAGAAAATAACACATGCTAGTAAATCTAAATCACTAGTTGGTGATGAAATCCAACATCGCAGAGATCAATGTGAAAAGTGAATAAAGAGAGAGCAAGTGTAACCAATTAAGCTAACAACATGCTTAATGAACATGATATGTTGCAAGTAACTTCACTTATGCCATCTCGTGTGAATAATACCCTCCAAAAAGGTCCAAGTGAGTCTAGCTAACGTATGTTCCAAGTACAGTAGAGACTTCCCCTCTGCCATCACCTTGGGTAATAGCTTTAAGATTATGGTCTCTAAGGTTACCACTTATGACAATTTAACCTGGGGGATAGTTTCATATCAGACGTACACTTAAGGGAAGAGTAACAAAGATCAATCACCTTGAAAGTTCCTCAACATGGTTAATCTAAGGTTTATCTTCAAGTGACTCCCAAGAACCTTTTGGCACCATTTATAATACGTGTAAATCACTCAACCGTAACCAATGAAGAGTCAATCACTCCACTCCATTTGATATGATATTCTCCTTAACTCCCTTTTTAGAGGAGATTCCTAGAGCCAAACTATAATAAATAGATTTACTCCCTATCGCAAGATTCTAATGCTTGTTTGCATCTTTGGATAGTTAACTCACTTCCCTATTCCAAATCCCTACAACCTGATCTAATGTAGGTGGAAAGAGCCCTAAAATAATAAAGATTCTAATTGATTTTATTAGCGTTGTTTTTTTTTAAGTTGTTACTTACTCAATGGGTAAATGGATGTGAAACTGATGGTGTTATGACCTGAATCAAAACTTTAATGCAATTGAACATGATATTGTAATCTTTTATTTCGATGAATTATAGCTAAAGTAAAGAAAGAGGTTCTTCTTTAAAATATCAACTCTAGAATGCACCACTTCTAATTTTCCAATGCAAACCAAAACTCTAAGTGCCAAACCATGCAATGTAATCTATGCAAAATTTTCTTGAAAACTAGGAAAATGTAAATTCTTGTTATGAAAATGATAATTCTAACTATGAAAATGTAATATGCGCAAGAAAATTCTTCAAAACAAACACAAGATGATTCCAAATCAGCGAAAGAACAACAAAACTATTTTCCTTCACCAATGTAATTAAAGAACCAATCTAGTGTAAGTAAAGGAAATTGGGTGAAAATTCCAAAGATCAAAAGTAATGACACTAAAAGGAAATTAACACTCAGACAACAATTTAGCAACCCACCCCCCCCAACACACCCCATGATTGAGCAGAATTTTTTTTGCAAAAAAAAAAAGCATGCAAAAATTGTTAACAAAACCGAGACAAACCTCTAAGTAATGACCAAAGTGAATCAAATTGAGAATTTCTCAAAAATAAAATTCAAAACACCCAATAAAATTGATAGAGACTCTATAAGACTGTAAACAATCTTAAGAAATCATAAAAAAAAAAAAAAATCTGGACTTAAATCAGTGAAACCATATCTTTTTCAAAAAAATTACAGGGTTGCACAGGTCAGTAGTAGTATTTAGTGTGCATACGCGCTGGTGTTAAGGACTAAGTGTGAAAAATATGTGCTCTGTTGCTAAAGATAAAATGCGCAGTCCGAAAAAAATTAGAAAAAAAAAAAAACAAAGGTCTCAAACTAGAAATTTGAATTCTTAAAATGGTCTAAAGGTGTCAAGGGTCATAGCAGGACACAATGGAGAACTCTTGTTCCCTAGTATGGTCACCAATTTGTTAAGTGGGAAAATAACTTCTTGCGGACAAGAAGGATCTACCTATATTTCCAAAAAAAACTTAGTAACAAATATCAAAAGAATTGCTACCTTTCCATAGCCTATAACTGAAACATGAAACATGTAGTATGTGAAAAATCACTTACCTATTAGTGATGTGCTTGTAGAATTCCTTTCATTGCTTTCCACAAGGAGCTTTTCCTCAATGCCTTAGAGGCTTTCCCAATTCTTTCCATAGCTTCTCCATGATGCTCCAAAAGAGATCTTCATAAATAAAAACATTCAAAGGGATCAAAGCATCTCGCATATAAAATCAAAGGTAAATGAAATCCCTAACTTAACATACAACATATAGTTGAATCAATAATCAATTATAAACCATGCAAGTGATCAAGGAATCTCGCAAATAACATCAAAATAGATGCAATTAGGAAAGAACAACTACTTTGTATTAAATTCAAAGGAGAACAAGCTTACAACCTGGTTGCCTTGATGTCAAAAGCCTCTTCCAATGGTCTTCGTTCCTTCCCTTGATGACAAGCTCTTCATATGAAAAATCAAAAACATAAGTTTACAAATCTAAATCTCTCCCCTTCCTATAGTCTTATGCTTAATTTATAGGCAAGAGGAGGAGATTTCCAGTTCCTCTTCTTAAGTAATATGATTCTTAAGAGGAGAAGATTAGTTCCATGATTCAAGGGATGAGATGCAAGTATGTAGTAGTTTGAGGTTTCTAATTTAGATAAGATTCCTCCATCAAAGCTTCTATATTTTTTTTTTAAATTTTTACTTGCATAAAAAAGATTGATTATTTTATAGTGGAAGACAGTGCACAGAATTGCATGGGACACAATCATGAAAACTGCACATGCACAGGTAATGGAAAGGAAAACTATGCAGATGCTCAAAATTGGTTTTTAAATAGTGTAACCCAAAATTTCTTTCGTCCCTGGTATTGTTTTAATTCAAGCTTCATAGGGGATTCACTTGAGACACTAATCGGATGGTGAGAGATTTGAATTGACAATCACGGTGGCAAAATTTAGTGTAACAGATGTGTTCCCATGTAGATAATAACATGTGTAAATATGGCCAAGGCATAGAACATTGGAAGTTTGTCTGGCTAAAAGGTAAGAGATTTTCAATCTTGTTGATCAATGTGAAGATACAGGACATCCGAGAGAGAGCACAAAGAACTAATTTGAGCTAAGAGACTCACTGGTGTTGATGATTGTGATGATGATGAGCTGTGAAATTAAGAGTTATTTTCCAATTGCAAAGTAAAACTAAAGAGTTGCAGAGAATGAAGTGGCATGATTTAGGTCTGAATTAGAGAATAAGAGCCAAAGCACAATTATTGTCTAAAGCCACTCAGAAAGAAATTCAAACATGTTTAAAGTTGATTAAATAAATAATTAAGAGCTCTTATAACAGAAAATAATTGTAGATCTAAAGTTTTAACTTATTTCTAATAAGCCTATAAAGAATGGGTGTAACAAGAAAATGCATGGTGAAGGATTAGGAGGATCTTAGATTAAGAATGCTACATAAAGAAAGAATTAAAGAAGGTTACTATAGATCTACGTTTTAAAATGTGATGTAAAGGGATCTGAGTGGCTGAATCAAGTGGGTGCTTGTAGATCAGTGTACTAGATTCTCCTTTAGGTTGGTGCCTATAAATATTAGGGGTTTCATTTTCTAGTAGGTTGGTGCTTGCAAGCAAGTGGGGGTTGGTTCCTCCAACAAATTGGTGCTTTAAAATTTGAGTAGGTTGCTCCCTCCTATATTTTGGTGCTTACAAATACTTATGTAATTAAAGTTGTTGCTTGCATTTACATTACAATCAAAATAATATTTGTGGTTTTTTGTCGTATGGGTTTGCATGCAAATATCTTGTGTTCAATGTTTGATGTGAATGTTGCATCATTATGTGAGTGAATATGACTCACTCATTAAATAATTTTTAAAATATATAATATTGATTCCCCCCCACCCAATATTATTATGATTCCCAACAAGTAGGTCACATACCAAGGTACCTAGCATCAGATGCTATATTGTATAAATTTTGAAAAGGATAGTGTTGGGGCATTCGTTTTGATTTTAAAATATTTTGAAAGATTTTTGAAGATATAAAGAAGAGGAAAAGGGTGGCGACAACAACAGTGAGGTTGCAGTGAAGACAATTGGGGTGGAAGGCAGGAACAAGCAATTGTGGGATGGTTGCAGAAAAGTGTCAACAGAAGGAAGAGGTAACCGAGCAGACAAGATGGGTGACAGGCAGCCAAGGAAAGGAAGAACCAAGTGGGAACTGGCAGTGCAAGTGGAAGAAGGAATACAAAAGAAGAAATATATAAGGAGAAAGGGGTTGGTTGCGGTTTGATGGATCAGTAGCGTCTGGTTGTAGATGAGAAGAACCTCTGGGTTGAAGATTGAAATAGCAGTTGAGAAGTAGGTTGAGTTCATCATAGGCAGTTCGATCTTGTAATCAGGTATTTCTTGTACTTACATATGGCTAAGGCCAATGTATTATGTATTGCTATTATGTTGACTTAAGATGAATGAATATCTGGACTAGTTTCTTAGTACGATGTATTCATTTTGTTATGATATATGGACCCACTAAAATTTTAAATATACTGCAAGTCTATGTATGTGATAGCTTCATGGTGTTGAATGATATGCTGTTGTCCCAAATATGTGTATGATGTTGTTTACATATTGATGGTTGACATACCCTTGACCCCATGGTGAACCCTTCTTACTTCTGGTCGTGGCACGCCTCGGGAGAGACTCCTTACCCTTTGGGTAAGGTTAAAATGCCAGCATTGTCCTAGAATACAATGAGCCATTATTGGACATCCGTGCTTGAACCCAGGGTCTTCCCCTGATGACACTTTCATGCCAACAAATGGTTCTGTTTCCAGGACTTGAAGTCACAAGAATCGGTTCGGAACATGGTGTCAATAATATTCAAGAAAGACATTAGAGATTGGTGGAATAACATAGTAGATCAATTTATAGCAAAACACTACTCAAAGGGGTCAACCAAATGCCAAAGTTAGTGGAGAAACTTTGTATGTTGAGGGTGCTAGTGACTAGTACGAGATCTTCTAGTGTAAGTTCCCAAAAGATTTGTACAATTGGTTAAGAAGGCTGAAAGTGCAGAATCAATCGTAGGGAATGACATCAGCTCGTCACAACTAGACTTCCTCAGACCTTGTATCACTCAGACAGTTAGACATCGATCTGACAAGGGCAATTGACTTTTGTGTGCAAAATACAATGGAGGGGTACATAGTCGAGTTTTTCGTAGAAAATTATCAAACTTTCTCAAGGGCAGAATAGGTGTTCGAGTCAAGGTTAAGAGGAAGGTTGGTGAGGGAAGTGTTGCTGTGGATTAAAATGTTCATGGTAGAAGGACTATTGCTCTCACCTACTGCGGCGATGGTAGCGTAAAACCCGAGTGCCAAGGGAAGGAACTAAGGGGAGAATGCTACGGGTTGTGGAATAGAGATGCTACTGAAGGAATGGATGTAGAAGGGTTGTGGAAAGCCAGAGACATTAGGGCACAAAGCAGAGCAATGTTAGCTGACAAGTGGCAGGAAAGAGTGGTTTAGACTTTGAAGAAGAGAAGAATGGGACCCCACCAAATAGGAGTAATGTCGGGGAACCCAAAAGAGGAAGGGAAAGTAAAAGAAGATGCAGGACAAGAAAAGAATTGAAATAGGAAAGGCAGGAGACAAAATAATAAAGGGGATCCTTCCTTATAAGTTGTGGGAAGGATAGCGGAGGAACAAATGTCAAGCAGTCACAAAGAGGAAAGGGAAGAGGAAATGGGAAACATCATGAGAAGGATATTTTCCGAAGGAGAAACATCCACAAGAAGTCAGCAACAATATCCCCAAGGTACAGGTAGTATTCCTCCTGACCTTCGCCTTGTGCCTTACTATAATTTGGAGAAATTTGTTATTAAATTAGCTAAAGAAATATGAGTACACAATGTGCACGAGAAATATAATGCTAGTTTCAATACAATAAATAATATAGGAATTAGTGGTATTAGTAGTCTGGGACTGCAAGGATCTCAGCATCTCAGAGCCAGGGGATTTGTGTTATTGGTGCATACTCAAATAAACATGATGGGATCTTTTACCAGATACCTTGAGTTTGCAGGTAGAGGAAATGAAGACGTAGAACAACACTGGTAACTCTGTGAAACTATATGGAGAGCACGATAGACACCAGACAATGTTAAATCAGTTGAGTTCCAAACCATGCTAAGGGAGACAGCCCTGCATTCATTTATAAAATGGGTGAAACAAAACCAGAATCCCACAATAGATGAGATCAATAGGGGGTTCATGTAGGAATTTAAAGTACCTCAGACTGACTAGCAAGGGCTATCAGAGCTATGGGAAATCAAGCAAAAGGAAGGAAAACCTACTTGGGAACTAATGCAAAGATTTAAGGATGCCATTGCTAAGATGAGTTAAACCCTAGATACTAATCACTAGAGAGACTGGTTCATCAAGGTGCTCTTTCCCCTTACAAGGACATCGTTGAAGCAATAAAATATCAGGACTCTCCAGGATGCTTTAGAGCAGGTGTCATGCATAGAGGTTATGGTTGGATATTCACATGAATATCGGGGAGGGATGGGATTGCAGGATCTGTCGATTATGGGCCTTCAAAATCAGGTTTCCACCTTGACAGAGAAATTGAAGGATCTAAAACTAGTTCGGCTAGTTAGACCCAATGTATGGTGCATGCACTGCATGGTGGAGGGACATGTTGTGACAGAATGTCCAAGGATGATGGGAATTAACCATTCATGGGGGGTTGTGGGACCATCAGGAACCCCACCAACAATAGGATTTGTGGTAGTAGGAGCGCAAGGAGATTTCCTTGGATGAAACAATCAAGAATACTGTGAAATTTGTGGGATGTATGGACATCTACCATGGATGTGCTCGAGACTACAAAAGTACTCCAACGTCCCCCATAACAACTATTGTGAGTTTTATGCATATCCAAAACATCACACTGACCAGTGTAGGGCATTGAATGCTTTAGCAGAATGGCTAGACAAGTCGACGTTTAGAATCGATTAGTCCAACAAGGGAGGATGAGGAGGAAATGGGAGAGGAAGAAGAGTGGGAGGAAGAGGTTCTATAAGGTGCTACAACTGTGACCATGAGGGGCATGTCACCAGGGAGTGCCCACTCCCTAGGATACCATGGTGTTTAAAATGCAGAATCAATACACACGCCATAGATGATTGCCCATAACTCATCACAAAGTTGGAAGAAAGGACTAGACAGAGAGGGGCTAACTTGGTTAACGTCGAACCTCATACAGACGACGGTCTTCACGTAACCAATATAGATATAGTTACAAGAGGGGGAAAGATGACAGGGGAAGATTGAGGTGTGGTGGACCCACCCTTGATCATTGAGGAAGCATCCCCAAATAAATCATACAAGCCTGAGCAACATAAACAATATTATCATGAGGTAGCCAAATTATTTGAAGGGATGACCTAGATAAAGGAAAACTAGAAACAAGATAACCACAAGCTCAACAACGCTCATCCGATAGAAGAATGATTTAAGTTATTTTTGCAGATTGTTGAGGATGAACACATGTTGAAAGAGCTGCACAAAAGAAAAAAAGAAGCATTGCTAGAGGAGGAAGGGGAAGTGGAATGTCCATCTTCCAACTTACCAGAAAGGCATATAAGAAGAGTGCGGTGAAATAAGAAGAGAAGCGGAAAGGAATTCCAAATCAATGCTTAGGTTGCGAGATTCCAAGTTAAGGACACGATGCTGGACCTAGGATCGGATGTAAACATCCTTCCTAGGAAAACATGGGAGGTGATGGGGAAGCCGCAACTGAAATATACCCTGATACAATTGAGAATGGCAAATCAATAATGTATCCTACCCATTGGAAGGCTAGAAAATGTAGAAGTGGATGTGGCGTGAGTAAGGACGTACACTGAATTTGAAGTAATTGACATAATGGGTGATAAGCTCCCATACCCAGCACTTCTTGGGATCGACTGGGCCTATGAGAAATATATTGTCATCTACCTAAAGAAAGAATTAATGACCTTTGAAGAAGAAGGAAGGAGGGTGATACAACCCTTGGACCCCTATCAAGGACCCAGATTCACGGATTCTGTAGATGAAAGGGATGAGCCAAGAATGCTAGACCAGATTTACACACTAACAACATGTAAAAAAGAAGATTACATAAATCCTATAGTAGGAGGATCTGTCATTTGGAGGTGTATTCAGAGCTCAGAAGCTGGTTCAGAAGCCGCGTGGAATGCATCGCAGCAAAGCAGATATGAACTCAATAACAGACACTGCGGAAAGACAATAAGGATAAATTGGATAGGGGTAGAGGTAAGCGATTATCCAAAATTCCATGGCATTGAACCAATGGACATTTTCTTGAACAAAGTAGATAGAGAAGTAAGGCAAGATCACAAAGTTCCATTGCCAGATATCACGCTCCTTGCCACAGTAACAAGGTGCTGGAGAACACATCGCAACACATTGTGAGAATGGAGAGGCATAAATAAATCCATGAGGGAGAGGTTCAGTTAGGAGGAAGTCTTCCTGTAAGATAATATGAAATACAGAGGTAATTCAGATCCTAAGAAGCACATGGATGTGCGCATAAGAAGTTGGGAAAGAGAATGGATTCTGAAATAACTTAGGGTACATGTCTTCATACATAACCTAGGTACCATTCCCTAACCTTGGTACATGCAAGGGGAGCTCTGTAAAGAAACGAAAGATTGGGATACCATGGTGTATCAATTCATTAACAACTTCTTATTCACGGATGATGATATACACATGACTGAGACACTACATGCAATTAAAAGAATCCTATTCACCCCAAGATAGATGGTTGAATGTTGCATTGATGAAAAGTTCCTACAGTATCTTTATGAAACAGGTTCTCTAGAATATGTGGCCTATGAAAAGGTGGATGCAGAACCAGATGAAGATGGGTTAGAAGGATTGAGACACCTGACCTTTGAGGAAATAGAAGGGGAAAGGGATATACAAGAAAGTCTGGCAAGAGAAACCGCACACCTACTACCAATGAAATTGAAGAAGAAAAATATTGGAATGGAAGATAAACCAAAGATGGTGTCTGTGGGGAATTATTGGGATGAAAAAACAACAAAAGAAATTTTTGACCTCTTGCAGGAATACCAAGACTTGTTTCCAGCGTCAGTAGTGGAGCTAGAAGGAATAAAAGGAGGCATAAGGGAGATGAAGATTGGTCTGAGGCCGGATGCTCATCCAGTGAAGCACAGGCTATATAGATTGAACCCCAGGGTGAAAGAAAAGGTTAAGAGGTAGATCGACAAAATGTTAGAAGAAGGGATCATATTTCCGGTAGATGAAGTAGAATGGATAAGTATGATAGTCATATAGAACAAGAAATATGCGACAAAAATCAGAGTCTGCGTTAACTATAGAAGTTTGAACAATGCATGTGTGCATGATCCCTTTCCAAAACCATTTAGTGATGAAGTCCTAGACAATGTAGCGAGCAATGAAGCATATTCATTCACGGGTGGATTCTAGGGCTACCATCAGGTGCGAATAGTTGAAAATGACAAATGGAAGACAATTTTCACCACTGAATGGTGGTCATATGCTTACCATGTAATGCCTTTGGGGTTGAATAATGCACCTGCGGTCTTCTCGAGGATTGTTATAGTTGCATTCTAAGACTACATTCACAGGTTCCTAGAAATGTACATGGATGACTGGACAACATATAGCCTGCTGAAGAAACATACAAGATTACTAAGGGTCATGTTTGAAAGGTGTCAACAGTTGAAAATTTCCTTGAACCTAAAGAACTGCATTTTTGTGTTTCCATTTGGAACACTGCTGGGCCACATTGTCTACAAATACAGAGTGTGCGTAGATCAAGCAAAGGTTGCAGCAGTTGTCAACATGGAGACACCACACAATGTAAAGCAACTGAGATCCTCTCTAGACGATACAAGGTATTACCGATGCTCCATTAGGAATTATGAATCAATCACAACCCTAATGGAGAAGTTACTGAAGAGGACAAAAGTATTCACATGGAAGGAGGACTGCCAAGAAGCATTGATAAATTGAAAGAGAAACTGGTAAATTTTTTGATCCTTATCTATCTAAATTGTAACAAAATATTTCATGTACATATTTATGCATCAAGGATCGCGCTAGGAGTAGTCTTAGTGCAACCAAGGGAGAGAAATATGGATCACCCAGTGTACTATGCCAGCAGGAAGTTGTCAATTATAGAAAGGAACTATATGAAAACAGAGAGGGAGGCATTGGCCATTGTTTACTCTTTCCAAAAATTTAGGCATTACTTGTTGGGGGCGCCATTCAAGTTTTCACAGATCACTTAGTACTAAAGTATTTAGTAAACAAAACAGTGTTAAAGGCAGGATATGATGATGGTTATTACTCTTCCAAGAATTACTTTCAAGGTGGTCATCAAATCCGAAATACTGAATGTGGGGTTGGATCATCTATCACAACTGGAGACTGGAGAGAATGAAGGGGCATTGGATGATCAGCTACCTAATGCTGACTTATTCAAAATAGAAGTAGTCTCGGACTACTTAGAAGAGATTTATGGGCTATTAACAATAGGGCACTGCCCAGAGGGGTATACACCAATGCAGAAGTGACACCTAATAGTAAGGTAAACAGACTACCAATTAATCGCAGGACATATTTATAAGATGGGCCTAGATCAAGTCCTAAGACATTGCATACTTTAACACGAAAGAGAAGATGTTTTATGGGAATGTCACGCTGGGGTCGCTGGAGGCCATGTAGGAGGAAAAGCTACCACAAGGAAGATACTTCATACAGGATTATGGTGGCCAACCCTCCACAAAGATTCTAAAGAGTATGCTAATAATTGTGATGTCTTTCAGAGGGTTGGGAAGCCTTCTGGATGGGACAATCTGCCCTTGAAACCAATTCATACAGTGCAAATATTCAAAAAGTGGGTGATAGATTTTGTCGGACCGATAACACCACCAGCAAGACATTCACATGCAAGATACATAAAACAACCATTTAATATCTCACGAGATGGGAGGAGGCAGCACCTATCAAGGACTGTATGGCCAACACTGCCGCAAGGTTCATTTTTGAGAATATAATTTCAAGATCTGGATGCCAAAAAAACTTGACAAGTGATCAAGGAACACATATTATAAATGAAACCGTTGAGTCTCTTATCAAGAATTTTATGATTCAACATCATAAAAGTAGTCCATATCACCACACGCCAATGGAGCTATCAAGATATTCAATAAAATACTGGCAAAGGCTCTCACAAAAATTATATCAACTAACGAGGACGACTGGGACGAGTGTGTAACAGCAACTCTATGGGCATACACAACAATAGTGAAAAGACTTCAGAAACAAACACCATTTAAGCTAGTATATGGGAAGGAAGTAGTAGTGCCAGCAGAGTTCATAGTACCCAACACGTTTATTTCTGAGGCAACAAAAATGACAGATAATGTAGCATTAAGAGAAAGACTAAATCAACTCATGGAGCTTAACAAATCCAGATTCTTAGCTGAATTTCACCAGTTAGTAGAGAAGATAAGGAAAAAAGCTTGGCATGATAGACATATCAGGAATAACACATTCAAAGTTGGAGATCACATATTATTACATGACAGGAAGTTCCAAAAGTTCCCAGGTAAATTGCAGACGCACTGGGTGGGCCCGTTCATAGTTGCGAAAATCAAATATTCTGAAGCGGTAAGGTTGGCACAACTGAATGGAGATATGCTACAAGGTTGGTAAATGACACACACCTAAAGCCCTTCCACATGTCAATGAACACAATCTCAAGTTAAGGGGGTCTTGAAAATGAGCTCGCAAGTAGGTAGTAGTTAAGAAAAGTTAGCTAAGTCATTTCAACATTCATTTTAAGTTTGTGTCTTTTATCATCCTTTTAACAAGAATAAGCAAAAGCGTCAATAAGGTTGCGGCATAATTTTCATAATACCGTAACCCATTTGTGGTTGGGGAGAATAGGTAGATGTAACAGTCACTCGTAGGTACACACATTTCCAACTCTTAAGTTACACGTAGGCAGACACTTTTTCAGTCTTAATAATCACACGTTGTATCTGTCCTTTCCACCATACGAGTAGTCATTTCCATAATAAGTAACTCATAATGCAACTGTCAAGTGGAAGCCATAAAATATTTTCCTGTTACGAACAAATTTAGTTAATAAATACCCCCATTACGGCAAATTTAATAATCCATGCAACCCACTCTTCCATGTCAAAAATGTCAGGTCCAAGTTAGCTGATGGTGGAAAAACATGGTTAGGATACATGCCGAAAGTTTGCATAGTAATTAGTTTCCAAATTCTAGTCGGGAAACATCATGTCAAGCTCGGCTACTTAAATTGCAAGATAATGATCAAAGCTACAGAATTTTAGGTGTAGGTAGCAGAGAAAATCCAAGTCTGCTCTGAAGAACAACAGCAAAAATGCAAGAGTGCGAAGCCTTAGGTGACGATTTTCAATCAGAGGCGCGAAGCAATGGCAAAATGAATTCTCTCAGTTCCACAGGATAAACTATATGAGCAAATTGTGCTGCTGGAAAATATATATGGAAAATATGACAAGTCTATCTTAGGAATATGGCACCAGAACAACCAAAGTCAGGGAGGATTTCAGAGGATTGTAGAGATCGACACTGATCAATTTGAGAAGTTTAGCGATCTTTGAAACTCAATTGGATGCAATGCAATGTACTAAATTACTAGCCATTAGAATGCATGAGGGGACCCTGTGGCTTGAAAAGGAGTAACTAATTCATGTAGATGATATTCATCGTCTCACAGGGCTGTCAGCCAGAGGAAATGCGGTAAACACAACATTCCAGGAAGGCACCAAAAAATCAAAGAAGTAGGGATACGAGAATTATTATGCAAAATATGTAATGGAGCGAGGCTGAAGGGAGGCAAAAATTGACAATATCAGCAAAATTGAGATAAGGTTCGCTTACTACATCATAGTAGGTAAAACTATGAGACACTTCGCAAGGAATGAATGCACTCTATATGCAATTTCGGTTGTGGAACACTACTGCAAGGGAGAATTGCTCAATTGTTCTGCTTTCATCTTAAACGAGCTCTTTGAAGCATGTGAAGACATCTATAAACAGAGTACCAACTCCCTGTTTGGATGTATACTGATTTCTCTGGCGATATGGAAATGGTGGCCACTAAGGTGGGGGGAGATGGTGCAAGTCATTGAAGGATAGCCGTTAGCACTCCAGTACGAGCCATGGGGAGCTTCGAGGGATCCGAGCAGTAAAGAAATTAATGAGGTAGATTTCAAAGAATGGTATGAGATGACGTTGATTACAATCAAGTCGATGAAGAGGATACCCAAACCACTACTAGATGAGTTCTCTGACGAAATCCGGTTTAGAACCTTGCATGGGTACACTTACCTCCAACCACGGTGTGTCCATCCTGACACTTTCAAGATGAGGCCACAAAAATTTATTTTGACTGAAGAGGCACTCCATAGTGAGATTGGATCATGGCTAGGGGTCGCCTCTGAAATTACGGAGGGGAAGTATTGATATCTATTCGGTGGCTTGAAGCCACATTTTAAAGTGGGAGAAGTAGAGGAAAGTAGTAGAAAGAGGTCAGCTGAAGATGAAATTCACTCGATGGTGCTGCAAATGGAACAAAAAATGTTTGTGATAAGGCAGATTATCGCAAGTTTCAATGAAGCACTCAGGTGAGGCTAATCAGCCCATGAAATTTCAAGGTTCTACTATGTTTCCACCAATTATTACAACTCTGTTGGCTATGGAAATCCCCATGGGGGACACTCGAACCCCATCCCAACCAACAGTCCCAAAACCCAAAAAGAAAATAGTAATTCGGAATGCAACTGTTAAGAACTCAGGAACTACCCCGATAATTCATATTGTCGACCTTACTAATGAGGTCATACAATTAGTCTTTGCATCCCCAGTTATTGAATAAACCCCCCCAATACCTCTACTATCCTACCTTAGTCACGGGAATCTTCTCCCTAGACTGCCTCCACTTCCGAACACTATTGGAAACCCTCCCGTCCAGCACACGACTAACAATTGTATAAATGGAGGTTGAATCAATAGAGCAGTTTAGAGGGGTAACCTCTACTAGTGGCATGCAGCAGACCTTTCTAGTCTGTCTACTTTTTGGGTTGGACCCACTCTAGGAGAAAGGACCAACCACAACTATTATGTAGGAAGGGGGGAAAAAACCCTACCAATCATTTTTCCCTATAATTTTCTTGGTGGTCCCTAACCCTAATATTGTTCCTCCCACTCCCCAGTTCACCCCACAATCATAGCCAGTTCATTCGCCCACCTCCCATTTTGAGAAATCCATTGCCAGTGGCCTACCAATTTAGCAAAATTTTCCAGAACCAAGCACAATGCAAGTCGAAACCCTGCAGCACTATTCTTCCACACAATTGTTTGCATTTATTCAACAAGTGGCACAAAGAGTCGAGAAGATACATGACGATCTAGCTAGAGAGCACGATAAGCAAAGACAACAACTATAGGAGGTGATAGAGGAGAGAAATAAACTACGACAAGAAAATACAGATTCGCAATCATAGGTTGATCAGGTAACAAAGAAGTTCTGGTCATTATGGTTGACGATCATAGATTCCAACAAGGAAGCTCCAAAGGACATCACATCTTGCACACTAGTGAGTTGCTGTGATCACATCCAAGAAGCATGTTCAAACCTGGTAGCAACCAACACTGGTATGAGGAGGAATATTGAAACAGGAAGATCAACACTGCCAAACCCAGTCGAAATATATGCGAGAACAACTGAGGGCAAGATCAACGAGGTAGAAGCAAAGAAGCAAGCACTCACTGATGCACTAGAAGATGGGTATGCCCTGATGGATAGAGTTCACAATTGGTCGAGAAGCCTTGCATTGAAAAATCATTTAGTATACCCTATGAGAGAGCATATATAGGTACTGTTTGCCAGTAGTAGGGACTACATGGATTCCAACCAACTCCAACAGATTGATGACAAGTTGCTGCCATTCAAGCATAGGTTGATCAAATTGAAGAAGAGTTAGCGAGAACCAAAAAGTTGATACGGGACCTGCACCCATCGGTTGTCTATAGGTTTTGGCTCTGAAAGAAGTCTACAATAATAGTGGAGAACAGTGGGACTGTCTACAAAGACAAAATCTAAGTGAATTAACGTCCAATACAACTGAAGACTTCACCCAATAGGCTGACACGATTATTGTCGGATGGGAGGTTGCCCACCCAAAACTACAATGAATTCAGGCAACAAAAGAGAACCATTGTTATGGATTTGGGGCCTTCATTTAGAAAGGAAGGGAATCCTGTGGAGGAAGGTGTAATGGGAGAAGAAACCACCCTGCAAATGATGACCCAAACAATAGGAGCATTATCTCATCAACTAGCAGAACTAGAGAAACCACCAATAGGAGTACCCACTAAGACACCAACAGGACCGATAGATATCGAAATGAATTAACTCGAGGACGAGTCAAAGAATTGTGATCAGGGCCTGTTGGGGCCTTTGTTTTGATTTAAAAATATTTTGTAAGATTTTTGAAGATATAAAGAAGAGGAAATGGGCGGCATAGCAATGGTCAGATTGCAGTGAAGACAGCTAGGGCAGAAGGCAAGAACAGACAGTTACAGGATGGTTGTAGCAAAATGTTAGCAGAAGGTAGAGGCAGCTGAGTGGACAAGACATATGAGAGGCAACCAAGGAAAGGAATAGTCGAGCGGGAGTTGGAAGTGAAAGCGACATAAGGAATACAAAAGGAGAAATTCGTAAGGAGAAAGGGGTTGGTTGCGGTTTGATGGATCAGTAGTGTCTGGTTGTAGATGAGCAAAACCTCTAGGTTGAAGATTGAACCAGCAGCCGAGAAGAAATTTGAGCCCATGATAGGTAGTTAGATATTCTAATTGAGTATTTCTTGTAGTTACCTATGGCTAAGGACAATTTATTTTGTATTTCTCTTCTCTTTACTTAAGATGAATGAAGATCTGGACTAGTTTCTTAGTACAATGTATGTATTTGCTTATGATATATGGACCCACAAAATTTTTTAAATATACTGCAAGTCTATGTATGTGATAGCTTCATGGTGTTGAATGATATGTTGTTGTCCCAAAAATGTGTATGATGTTGTTTATATATTGATGGTTGACATACCCTTGACCCAATGGTGAACCCTTCTTATTTCTGGTCGTGACACAGCTCGAGTGAGACTCCTTACCCTTTGGGTAAGGTGAAAATGTTAGTGTTATCCTAGACTAAAATGAGCCATTGTTGTCCCTCCATGCCTAAACCCAAGGTCTTCCCCTGATGACACTTTCGTACCAACAGATAGGTTGATATTCACTATGAGATGGCTACAATGATGAGTGACACGTGGAAAAAAAAATGAAATTTTTGGCTAGCCAATAGGGAATTGGCAAGTAGAATGTGGAAGATGATGTGGCAGATGGCATGGCAGATGGATCATATGGTGGATAATGATTATTCCATGATTGTTTGATGTGGTAGACCTAGAGCTCTCAAGAATCATGTCAAGAATAAACTTTGAAAGCTTTTCCCATGGTATGGTTTTTTATTGAAAGGCTGAAAGGTTGTGGTTATGGGCATGGTCATAAAGAGCCAAGGGATTATCTCTTATGGCCCTGTGCATATTTTATTGGTCCATTTAATATTGGACTCCTTCCAATAAGGAGAAGAAGCCTGATATCTGGTTACGATGGTCCTATTACAACCTATCAATGTTCCAGACAAAGAAGTGTTTGGTTGTGTTTAAGTGTACTAAGGTAAGCGAGTAGCATAATGGAAAAAAATGCTAGAGAATTCAAGTATTTGGTGTTCCGGTATGATATGAAAATGTCATCAATTTTTAATAAGTTTGAAAAAATCATTAGTTAATGATCTATCTATTGGGTTCTATTATCATATAGGTATTTAGATTGAGGTCATGACACATGGTCATGAGGGCTTGATGGCTTAACCATAGAGCTAGTCAACAACTAAATATCCAAGAATAAAGGTATTTTCAAGGGACCAGGATTATCGATTTGTTAAATAAATTAGTTTCTATTATGGTCTCATCACTTGGCCATAGCACATGATTGTCGGTTTATCCCCTGGGGCTAATAAGTAATGAAAAGTTATCATCTTGGTCATCCAAATATCCGTTCTTCCCTTAGTTATATTTGTTTCATGCACCAAATTGCTTAAACCCATGGTTTTAGCCTATGGTTTATGTGCATCCCATGGTATTAGCCCTAGAATGGGATCCAAGGCGCATCATCTACCCAGATCACATCTTCATAAGGGGTCAGCCTTGATCAAATTATTTTTTCATATAAATAATTTAAACATGAATTTATATTTGTGTGAGTAGTGTGTAGTGTGGATTGGAATGGTAAGGTATCAAGAAGATTAAACATAGAATAGAATATCTAAAAAAATTTAAATCTAATAAAAGGAGTTGAATACAAATAAGTCTAAGAATGAATTTCAAAGAAAATGATATTTTATGTTGGAAATAATACTGAGAGGCGGGGGGGAGAATCAGTATTAGCAAGTCAAAAAATTTTCCACTTCCATAATCAAATTTATATACGCTACTTCAGTTAGGGGAACTCGCGTGTACACACAACTATGTTTAAGGCAACAAGCGTATATCTAGCAAACTTATGATTCAGTTAATTCATCATGTGTCAATATTTAATCAGTGCATCAAAACTTCATTAACCATATAAACAGTAACCAAGTGCAGTAAGAACATAACAGACCATAAATCATAAGAAACACACATGAATACCAAGATTTAAGTTAGAAAGCCAATGCGGGACAAAAACCACTTGTTGCTGTCTTCTTTTAATATAAGAAAAAACTGTTTACAATCTTGTACTGGTGCAGACTCATACCAGTACGTAGACACCCACCTGCAAAAGGCTACAACCTTCTCTCATTCTCCAGCTTCTACTGGAAGGGAGCTACAACCCCCTAGCTCTTGTACTAGATGATCTGTTTACTAGTACGTAGGCGCCGGCCTACTAAAGGCTCCAACCTTCACTCATTTTCCAGCTACTACTAGAAGGGAGCTCCAACCCCTTAGCTCTTGTATTGGCCGATATGTTTACCAGTACGTAGGTTCCGGTCTACAGAAGGCTATGACCTTCTCTCTTCCTCCAGGGACCACGTTTCATAAATTTTCAGACTGGATACTCCTGGAACACAACACCATAATCTGAAGGCCACGTTTCATCCAATTTTCGTACTAGACCCATCAACAACATTGGAGCTCAAAATCAATCACCACTATAATACAACCATTGCATTAACCAATCATTGAATACTCTATCATCAATCCCTGAATCACCCAACAACTCAATCACTGAAGCCCTATCATCAAAATAAAGTCACCAGAACACAGAGCAAAACCCAGAACTTTGCAACAACCACTAAAACCAACTATAAATTTAGATATCATATTTCATAATGTATACGCTACTCTGATGAGATGAAACGACGTGTATACGCGCTTTTACCAAAGTGAAATCGTGTACATATCTGCAAATACTAACTTAAAAACTTCACATCTATTTCAGAATTCAATCATACCCAGATCATAACATTTGTAGAGTAAAACATGCATCAGTATTTAGATCTAGTCTATCCATGATCAAACCACATAATGATAATACATTCCAAGCCTTACGATCCCGAACCATCATCCATCATCATCCACATAGGTGCATCCTTAGTTTAGATCAAGTAAAGCATCACAAACCCATAACCTACATACTGGATCTCACACTTCATTAGATATTCAATACTTGCATGCTTGGCCTAATGATCTTCTCCTCCTTTTATAGTTTTATACCTTTCTCAATACCACCATGGACCAAAACCACTTAGGACCAATACCTTGGACCAAATACCTAGGGTCAATACCTCGAACCAGATACCTTGGACCAATGCCATGGATCAAAATACCATGGACCAAATACCTTGGACCATAACTTATTTTTCCAAGATATACGTGCTTTTCCTTATGTGAAAGTGCGTGTGTATGTTATACGCTCCTTTTGGTCTGTTAACCCGTGTGTATATACTCCTTTGTCAAGGTGAACTTGCATATACCTCTGTTTATTCATTCTTTGTAATCTGACCATTAATTCTTTGCTATTGACCTACTACACTATGATCTGTCATATGAGTGAGTTGCCATCAAGGACAACACCTGTATCATAATGCCAACAATCTCCCCCTTTGGACTTGATGGCAACAACAACACCAAGTCACTCTCCACCTTTGAAATCAAGGGTAAAGGGTGGACCAAGATATTCTCTCCCTTTGACATACATTATGCTGTTCATGCTCCCCCTGAGTACATGCTGAATTCTCTGATTGGGCTCCCCCTTTGTACATGCTGAGATGCACTATACCATCCATGCTCCCCCTGAGCACATGTAGATTCTGCAAAAATATTTCCAAAAGAATAACATGACTCTATATCTAAACTATGTGAGTATGACCTTCCTATCACCAATGACTCATACATGAATCCATCTCCCAACCAAGTGGGCATATACCAAATTTGACTCATCCACCCAACCAAGTGGGGATATACCAATTGTTTATACATGACTGAAAAACAGAAATTATTACATCATCCTTCCCATGCACAGTGGGATTACAATTTAGGTCTTTTCATGACCTTTACATCAAATGATATACACTCCATTTATAACAAGGACAACTGATCTAAACAAGACCATGATAGTCATCAGCAACTATCATACACCATATATGATCAATATCTTCTAAGATAATTCCAACAATGCATTATTGGAAGCATATTCTCCCCCTGAACCCATTCCATCTGTTCACTGTTAGATCTGATCATGCATATATCATTAAGAAGTGTCAAGGCATCATCATCAATCAGATATATATCAAGTTAACTTGTGAGGATAAAAAACACTTCTAAACAACATCTTATGAGTACCAACACATTTCCACACATCATCAGCAGACTGTAACCATCATCAAATGGAGCAGATAATTGATTGAACCATGTCATACCCCTTTTCGTGAGTCTATCCCACTGATTTTCCTTAAACTAACATATACGTGGTTGTGTAGCTTTGAACTTGCGTATATACGCGACTTGTCTTCATGAAACTTGCGTATGAGATTTAGAACACTGAGGTTTCACACTTTCAGCTCCACCTGAGTATGTTATGTCTGTACACTATGCCATGCGACATTTTTCTAACTGTACTTCCTTCTTCTTCCATATCTTTGACTGTGATGATGTTTTCTCCTTTTGGTATGGTGCCAGAAATCTTCTCCTGCATTCCTTTGCTATATGTCCAAGCTTGTTACATGCATAACATCTTACATGTTTCATATTCCTTCTATAGCAATCAATGGCGTTGTGACCAAACATATTGCAAGAAAAAAATATCCCTTAAAGTACCTGGAAGTTGATAATATTTATATGTGATGGTCTTGAACCATTCTCCTTCCGCATCTTGCTGCAACATGTCCAAGATTATGACATATAAAACTTTCAACATTATTCATCTGAGAAAATAATCGACTATCACTTCCATAGTTTGGAGTAAAAGATTTTCTTTGAAGGATTTCTTTCCTTGGTTGTTGATGGGGTTGACCTCTTATCTCCTTGTTGAGAATTTTAGGTTTTGCATTAGAGTTCCTTGCTTCACCCTGTGAGCTAGATTCACCTTCAATAGATTCATAAAAACCAAGACCAGTTTTGATAGTAGGAGATATTTGACTACTAAGAATATCATCCAAAATCTTAGTACTGTCTTGAAATCGTAACAGTTTATCTTTTTCTTCTAATTTACTTTTTAAGATATTTACCTCAACGTAATGTTGTTCTTCCTTTTCCAGATGTTGCTTCTTCAAGATTTCTTCAGCCTTTCTTCCTTCTTCTACTTGTTGCCTTAATTTGAGAATCTCATTTTCTTGTTCTTTATATGCTTGAGGTAGTTCTTCATTCTGCTTATTTTTTAATGATATCACTTCATCCTGCAGCATTTGATGTACTTTGAAGGCACACTCCAGCTGAGCTTGTAATCTGGTGACTTCTTCTTTGAGGGCACACTCCCTTTTGTTAAATAGATCTTGTTGATCTATGATTTTATTTGATGATTCATTTGCTTATTCATCTTCAATCTGAGGTGATTCAGAATCTAAACACTTGCTTCCACCTAACGGCCAATTTTCTCTCCTGCTGTCATTGTTCCTTTGAGCTGTCTTCTTCTTCTGAGGCGCTTTCTTCTTTAGCTTCTTTCTCATTGTTCTATGGATCTCCTTCAAGCGATTAAGCTTCTACCAAAGGACCTGCTCTGATACCAATTGTTGGAAATAATACTGAGAGGGGGAGGGGTGAATCAGTATTAGCAAGTCAATAATTTTTCCATTTCCATAATCAGATTTATATATGCTACTTCAGCTAAGGGAACTTTCGTGTACACGCAACTGTGTTTAAGGCAACAAGCGTATATCTAGCAAACTTATGATTCAATTAATTCGTCATATGTTGATCTTTAATCAGTGCATCAGAACTTCATTAACCATATAAATAGTAACCAGGTGCAGTAAAAATAAAACAGACCATCAATCATAAGAAACACACATGAATACCAAGATTTAAGGTGGAAACCCAATGCAGGACAAAAACCAACTGCTGTTGTCTTCTTTTAATATAAGAAAAACTTGTTTACAATATTGTACTGGCGCAAACTCATACCAATATGCAGGCACCCACCTACAGAAGGCTACAACCTTCTCACATTCTCTAGCTTCTACTAGAAGGGAGCTACAACCCCCTAGCTCTTGTACTAGCTGATCTATTTAATAGTATGTAGGTGCCGACCTACTGAAGGCTCCAACCTTCACTCGTTTTCCAACTACTACTGGAAGGGAGCCCCAACCCCATGGATTTTATATTGGCTGATATGTTTACCAGTATGTAAGCATCAGACTACAGAAGGCTACAACCTTATCTCTTCCTCCAGGGACCATGTTTCATAATTTTTCAGGCTGGATACTCCTGGAACACAACACCATAATCTGAAGGCCACGTTTCATCCAATTTTCATAGTAGACCCATCAACAACATTGAAGCTCAAAATCAATCACCACTGTAATACAACCATTGCATTAACCAATCATTGAATACTCTATCATCAATCTTTGAATCACCCAACAACTGAATCAATGAAGCCTTGTCATCAAAACACAGTTACCAGAACACAGAGCAAAACCTAGAACTCTACAAAAACCACTAGAACCAACTGTAAATTTAGATATCATATTTCATAATGTATACACTACTCTGATGAGCCGAAATAGCATGTATACACGCTTTTACCAAAGCGAAACCGTGTACATATCTGTAAATACTAATTTAAAAACTTCACAACTATTTCAGAATTTAGTCATACCTAGATCATAACATTTGCAGAATAAAACATGTGTCAATATTCAGATCTAGTCTATCCATGATCAAACCACATAATGATAATACATTCCAAGCCTTATTATCCTAATTCCTCATTCATGATCATCCACATAGGTGCATCCTTAGTTCAGATCAAGCAAAGCATCACAAACCCATAACCTGCATACTGGATCTCACACTTCATCAGATATTTAATACTTGCACGCTTGGCCTAATGATCTTCTCCTCCTTTTATAGTTTTAGGCCTTTCTCAGTACCATGGACCAAAACCACATAGGACCAATACCTTGGACAAAATACCTAGGGTCAATACCTTAGACCAGATACCTTGGACCAATACCATGGATCAAAATACCATGGACCAAATACCTTGGACCAAAACTTAGTTTTCCAAGATATACACGCTTTTCCTTCTGTGAAAGTGCATGTGTACGTTATACGCTCCTTTTGGTCTGTTAACCCACGTGTATACGCTCCTTTGTCAAGGTGAACCTGCGCATACCTCTCTTTACTCATTCTTTGTAGTCTGATCATTAATTGTTTGCTATTGATCTGCTGCACTATGATCTGTCATCTGAGTGAGTTTCCATCAAGGACAACACCTGTATCATAATGCCAACATTTTATGCAGGGCGCCTATCCAAAAAATAATGTTGAAGTGGGAATTGGAGTATGTGGAATGAAAAGAAGATCAAGTTAGTAATATGTGAAATGATGTGATTTGAGGAGATCATGATGAGTAGCATCCATGTTTGAGCAAGATGATATTTGAGGCAAAAAATTGAGGTTAAGTGTTGAACTGAAAATAAATTAGATATTTCTTACGTTATCTATTACTCGTGAATCAAATCTTGATGAACTTTGTTTTAATACAAAATTATAAATATTAACAATGATAGAAATAATGTAATGAATCAAATTTTAGGAATGTCAATATGCTATTTTCAATATAATATGTTTAAACACTTCATAAAAAAATATTGAACACTTGGAATAATTAGTTTTTGGAATCTCCCCTCTTTCCTTATGCATTTCAAAAATTCAAAGTGTACTTCTTTGTTGCTATTATCATTTATAATTAATTTTGAATGTTAAAATGATTAATAATGAATATTGGATACATTATTAAAACCAATGCCATTAAATATTAATTTTATAGGAAAGAAATTCCTCACATAGTAATCTATTACTCATGAACTCTCAATCAATTTATCTTTTAACACAAAAAGAAAAAAATTATGTTGCTCTTTTTTTTCCACTTAACAAAGCACCCCACCTTCCTATAGGTAAGGGTAAGATATTATTTAGGGCCAAAGGTTGTTGAACAACAAGGCAAGCCTAAACCAATTACAACAATATACTCAATATGGTCTCATTATATAACTTGCGGGAATTGAACCTAGGTGGGGAATATACAATCCTTTCTTTCAACCACCCAATATAAAAATAATTGACAAAATTATGTTGTTATTCTAATCAATAATATTTTGATCATCACAAGGATAAAACCTAAATTTATAAAGCCTTTTCTCTTGTTAACTTTAAATTGGTGTCCCCCTCCTATAATAAAATATAATGCTCAATATAGACAAGAATAAGTTACTATAACAATAATTACAATTGGTGTACTAAAAACACATTTGTATTATGTCATACAATTGTTTTAGAAGTCGCTCTCAAGAGGTACCAATCTCCTAGACTTACTATAGTAGCTCAACTTAGACACTAATATCAAATTATGACTAGATTTAGGTTAATAATAGTAACAAATTGCTTATAATGTCATCAAATAAATTTATACGTAAGAATTTTCTTGCATACTTTATTATTCATAATGCAATATTTGATCAAATTAAATTTTAATATAAAATAAAAATAATAAATTAGGTTTCTATCTATTAATTGTTGAGGGATTGGGAGGATGATTCTTATTCTCCCTAACAAGGCTACCAACTTCTTAAAAGAATAATATATGGTTCCTAACACAAAACTACCTATTATCTCTAAATATATTTTATATAAGTCACTCTAAAATTGTGTTAACCTTATAATAGTATAGTAACTCAACAACTCAAGATGACACACTAGTTACTATGTCAAATTATAATTAAATTGGTTAATAATAGTAACATACTCAATAGTGTTGCCTTGGAAGATTATTTAGTTATAGTGTACTATTAAGTCACTCCTTGTGATATCGCTAGTTCAAGGCTCACGTAGCCCATGTGCCATTCTTGGGGCATGTGTGGTTCACCGAGATGTTTTAATGCTAGCAATTGGAATAAACCTCATGCCATGTTGTAGTATACCTAGAGGGGATAATATGGGGTACAGAGGGAGGTACCCAAGGGAATAATGTAATGTAATAATGTAAGGATGACAAATAAATGGGACATAGTTAATAAATAAAATGGTTAACAACAATGGACTTATCACTTTATTCCCTAACTTCTTGTGGTCCTTTGCATAATGTGGGTTAAGCACTTTATTTACTATATATGGATTATTTATTTATCATACTTAGATTATTACATTGAATTATTCCCTTGGGTACCTCCCTTTGTACCACATATTACCCCCCCATGTATACTACACATGTGACTATAAGCTTGCCTAGTTGCCAATTCTTCTAGAAACAAAAAAAGAAAAAGAAATCTTATTGTCATTAAATAATCTTATTCAACTTAAATTTTAATATGAATGATAAATAATATTCAAATAAATAAGGTAAGGAATCCAAGTCTAAGACTAAAAAGGCTCTCTTCTACAAATTTATGTAAATTTGATTTATATAGTTTATCATGATAATTTTATCGCAAAAAATAGTGAATATATACATTCAAAGTAGTGAACAAAGTGATTTTCTAATTTCTCATTTTGAAAAAACTCAATCTAGCTAAAGTTATATATTCTAGATCTATTATATATCCAGATTCATTGAAATATATATATCTGGAGAATTTCAAAAGAATGCGAGAGGCATTGCATCAAAAATGTTAAGGAATATGAGCTATGATGAACAAGGTCACAACCACCCTTTTTGCTACACCCCATGTAAATGTCACTATGTAAATTTGTTTATGTAGTTGATGTAAAAATGCAATTTATACCTTGAAGACAAAAAAATGAAATATTAAAATGTTGATGGGAATAATGTGCCATAGATGGAACTCTTCTAGGGTTTCTCAATATTGAATATTGAGGGTTAGAAGGGTGCTTACGACTTTGACTTGCAAAATTAGCATGTGTTTCACCTAATATGGAGTCCAGATTGGCCTCATTAGCAGCCCTTTGGGGAGGGGTGAAACCCCCTCTTACTAAAACATTGTTAATGGAACAACAAATAAGATAGATGGTTTTTTGAACTCATCTCGAGGAAGTGCCGGAAAAGGGGAAAACCAAATATTGGGTGCTCATTGACAATTACGCTTGAAGTGGAAATGTCTCCAAAAAGCAACCTCGAATCCAAAAGTCATTGTCCCAAACAACAGGATGGAGCAATCTAGGAATTCTATGAAAGATCACACATTGATTTGTAGGCCCATGGGAATTTGGCCCAAAGAAAAGGACATTGTGAAGTGGATCTAGTTAATGTGGAAGCCAAAAGGCTCAGTGGACTTGAGGTTGAGTGCCAAATGTTATTTTACTAAGATGTTCATAGATCTGGAAGATATATTTAAAAGGGTTTTCAAAAACAACCCTTACTAAATGAATAATGCAAGACTTTTCATGAGATTCTGGAAGGAATGTTACATCCCAAAGAAAGAACAGTCTCTTGCAGCCCCAATTAGGGTTTTTTTATTTTATTTGTTGGATGATTTTTGGGAACCAAGAACTTTAGAAGGAATTGGAAATTCCATTAGGGATTTTCTGAAAATTTCAGAGATCATGGAGAGGAGAAAGCATTCTTCTTATGCTAGAATCTGTGTATACATTAATATTTCAAAACCCCTCCGAAAGTCAATTGATCTAGAATACCATGATGAGGACCCAACCCCTAGATTATGAGCACGTTCCTTTTAAATGACCTCATTTCCATGAGTACAGGAACCTAATTAAATATTTCTCGTTAACAAATATTGAGCTTTAGGAAAGTGAATCCCATGAGACAATAGACATATTTTAGGAGGTATCCTACAAGAGAGGTAATAAAACCATCCCTAGCAAGACAAACCCTCGCAAAAGAAAGGAGATACGATGCATATGGAGAATATCGATGCAAATCAATTTGCATAGCTAATTCAAGAAGGAAAATCTAGTGAAGCAATGGATGAAGGGGTGGATAAACCCAAAGAACACATGATGGAGGTGGAAGATCAAGTTGGAATGAAGTGGGTCATGTCCCTTTTTTTGCCTCATGGGTTGGCATGTCCTTGTGTCTACCCAATCGACCTTCTCACAACTCTACAAGTGCCCCTTCGTTCAATATTCAACCCAAGTTGACCTGTCGTATTGCTACCCAATATCTACAAATCACTTCACCCGGTCGACCCGACCTAGCCAACCCATCGTGCTTGTCTGCTATAACTTGGTTTCTCTTCATGTTTTGTTGGGCATCCGTACGCTACGGCATACCCACTACAACTTGTTCACCCACCCGTCGCCTTTAACCATTTGTTATATGACTTCACACATCGTGCACGCCTTTAATCGATGATGTGTCACTTTCAACTAAATGTCTCCACTCGAGCCACCTTTAATCGACAAAATGTGGGTTGGGATAGGTTATTATGCAAAACAATACGACCAGGTCGAGTAAATAGTTCTTTGAGTTGGGCTATGGGTAGAGGCCACTATAGTCTACTAGGGTGTCGCGGTTCGAGTCCACTATCATGAGTTGGGTTGTGAGCGTCTCACGCTGAATGTAATGGCGTTTCATGTTGAATGATAGGGGGCTCCACGATGGTTCAGAACAACAAGTTCGAAGTTGTCTATAATGCGACTTTATGAAAGCCTTTCCGGTGGGTTTTTTCGATCAAAATCCGGAAGCAATTTATTGGAATTGCAAGTTTGATAGCTAGTTTCTGCACAATCAAAGCGTCCCAGGGGTTTTTCAGGGTGTTGAATCCAAATATGTAGTTAAAAAACCATTTTAACTGCAACAAATCAAGATTTAACCTCAATTTCTTCCACCGGATCCCGTCACCGGAATCTCCAAAAAGCCACATTATAGACAACTCCCAACAAGTTCAGGGGTCCGGTTTATAGGTGTCGAGTTGGTGCACGTGGGCAGAACAGTGCACGAATGTTACACGAATTTTTACAGAAGTGTGTAGACAATTCAGGTGTTGCATGACTATGTAAAATAGTAATTTTGTGAAGTTAAGTTGCAAAATTGACTTATTAGCGGGAAAACTTGTTTGAGAGTTGCCCCTCACCTTTTATATGTGCATACACTACTTATTGGTGTTTTTTATTTCCACTACATAAGAAGATAATTGATGAAGTATAGTTGAAGATAATTTCCGTTACATGACAACACTTAGAATAAAATTGTTTAAGTGTGAAAGTTAGGTGTAGTTGACTTATATAAGGCATGTGATAAATTGAATTGAAAATATATGCTCAATATTTTGGTAAATTTTGGTTTATCCTCCAGTTGGATTTGATGGATTCGTTCCTTAAGATCTACCCCCTTCTCCTCTATCCTTCTGAATGATTTACCTTCCGTACTTTCAGAGTGTCTAGGGGCCTTTGCAAGGGGATTAGCTTCCCTCTTTCTTGTTCATTTTAGTAATTAAGGGACTTGGGAGATATATCAAAGTGACATGGATAAGGGGCTGATCAAAGGGTTGCGGTTATGGGGTAATGATTTAACCATCACTCACCAACAATTTGTGGATGACATTATGTTATTTGGAGAACCAATGATCTAATATATTCGGGCTCTAGACGCAATCCTCCCAAACTTCTAAGTGGCCTCTAGCACCTTGGTTAATGGGTAGAAATCAAATATGTACTTCTTCCATACCAACTCTATGGTGTAGAGGAATTTGACATGAAATATTAAATTTCAAATAGGTTGCTTACCATCAAAATATTTTGGTATTCCTCCTATGGAAAATTCTTTGTGGGACACATGTCGGTCAAACATCAAGGAAAATATCTCCAGACATTTGGACAACTGGACCTTTAGAGTGCTCAATCTTCCTATTTGCATTATATTGTTGAAGACTACTTTACAAGCAATTCTTATTTATCAGTTGCAACTGCTCCTAGCATCGAAGGGAGTATACAAGGACATTGTTTCTAGATTCTATAATTTCTTGTGGCAAGGGACTCAACAAGCTAGAAAATGGTTCCCTGTGTCTTGGGAGAAATTGTTCCTATAAAGTGGGGGGTGGAATAGGTATGAGAGACCCTTAAATTCTCACTAAAACCAAGGGAGCTAAGTTATAGTAGTGTTGGCTTTAGGGAGATCAATATTTATGGAAGAAAATATGGAATAGGAAATATAGCCCAGTCATCACTCAAGCTAAGAAAGTTTCATGGGTATATTTTCCATTGGGTTCAGCAATACGGAATTTAGCAATAAAACATAAATATTTCATTAAAAACCATTTGTTCCAGTAAATTAGAGATTGTGGTACAATCAAGTTTTGGGAGGAGTCTTGGTAACAAGTCCTAAGGTTGGAGAGCAGGGAGGAGTTACATCGCCTCAAAGTGTACACCATGGGGGAAGGGGTGGTAGTGGTCACAGATTTTTGGAGAGAACCCTCTCCCCTATAACAGTGGCATAAGTGTAAATATTAGGAGCACTGGAATTAGGAATGGTCCACACAAGATGGCATATTTTGGATACACTACTAAGTGAAAAAAGATACAAGTAGCTAGTGGGGGAGATAAGTTGAGATGGGGATATAAAACACAGGGTGATTTTACCATCAAAGAGGCCTATGGCCTAATATAAAATCACAAGGAAATCCTACGGAAGCCCCTTTAGCAAAAGATTTGGAAAGAATGTTATGGAAAAAAGTAGCAAGATTTCTCGGGTTAAATGGTTAATGTAGACTCCTAACATGGGAGCTTTTGAGAAGAAAAGGTTATGCATGACCATCATGGTTCCCCATTTATCAATGACAGAAGGAAATCCTTGATCATCTTCTCAACACTTACACAAACATGGAAAAACTTTGGTCCAAGATACAAAGTAATTTTGGATATTTGGAAAACTCTCCTAATAGCTTATGTGAAACCATTGGGTCATGGTGTCCCTCTCCTTTTAAAAATCCAATTGTGAATAGGGCTTTGGTCTTGGTCTTGGACTTCCTATTATGGAATTCTTGGAGAACACAATATAATTATATTCAAGTATGTAAATAGCACAATAGATGCTATATGAAAATGCACAAGGCTTAATATAAAAGAAACAATATTGTCCAAGAAGTGGGTAGAGGTTGACTAGAAGGTGGAAGGAGAGGAAGCTCAAATATTACGAGATTTGGAGATATCTCAAACTTTGGTAGCTTTGGATGAATCCAAACATCTCAATGGTCATTGTTTGTCCCCATCCATATTTACCCTTTCCCCTCAAGGCTTTATAAAGTTAAACTTTTATGGGTCTTCCAAAAGAAATCCTAGGCTAGCTAGGTATGGTGGTGTATTTCAAGATGCTTGTGACAACCCTATTCAGTTATATGTTGGATATTATGGGTACATAGTAAAAACATGGTGAAATGAAAATATCTTAAAAGAGGCTTGCAGTTGGCTCATGAAGTGGGATATACTAGACTACAGATAGATGGTGATTCACAGTTGGCAGTGAGTGTGGTTTAGAAACTCATTAATGGAACTCCGACACAGAGAGTGATTAAGAGTTGGTGTCTTGATCTCTAGTAACTAGAATTTAAAACTTTGTGCTATCCATCCCTTATGTCATCATGGAGAATTATCTATAGTCAGAGAAAAAGGAAGGATACTTGCTAAAAAATTGGGGCAGTCAGGAACCTAACTTGGAGCTCTCTGAGAACCAGTTGCCACAAAATTCTAATTGTTGGACTAAATAGTTGAGGAGTGTCCTAGAGAGGGAGAAATGGGCCCCAATGGGGGTCGATGACCATGGTCATATTGGAGAATATGAAGGGGATTATCCCCTCTCATTCATTTATCCAAGAGACATGTGGCACTTCGATATCATGTAGTACGAGAAGTGTAGAAGTTTCGAGACTTGGGATGATAACTTTATTTATGGGATAATGAGAGTAGTTTTGATGTTTGCAAGCTCAGTGATGGGTGGACGTGAGCTTGGTGGAGGTTTTGAAGAGTCAGTGTGGGCTGAAAACCTGTGCATGCTTCTTCAACTTTGTTGTCATGTGATAATGAACCTCAAATTCCAATGGGGAATCCCCTTTGGTGCTGTAGGAAGCGAGATGCTTCAAGTCTGGGATCCTGGAGAGATTGAACGTTGGGGTTTGTTTTGTCTTTGGTTGGGCTCAGTGTGGAAGCATTGTATCCTAAATTGGGAAACTAGTGGACGGTTTATAAATTGAAGCTTTGTAGTAGATACTCGAGTAAGTATTTTTAGTAGGTGCTTTGGAATTCATTATATAACACTTTCAATGAGTTGGGAGGTAGATATTCTTAAAGGTGTATGCATCTTGTTGCATTCTCTTCTGGTTTAGGGGCACCTGGGTTACCAAGGCCTCAGCGTCTAATGTGACCAAAATTGGGAATTGATATCCTATGTCTTGTTCTCAGGGTTTGTATTGGTTATATGGGAGTTGGGGTTGTTGACACCAATAAGTCGACAATGGTTAGGGGTGGTTTTTTAAAAGGAAAGGGTGACAACTCTTACTTTGGGTGGAATTTGTCAAGAGAGGCATGGGCTAGGTACTATGGGACCTATATTAGGGCACACCAGGGTTTGGAATTATGGTAATATATTTGTGTCTCATTAGAAATTCAAGTTGGTTTGAGCATGTGCTAGCAAAAGGGTAGAGCATGAAGAGGGGCCAGGCGTAGATGACAAAGAGTTGAGCACATATGAGAAGATGTGGAAATGGGGGGAGAAGGTGAAATGGAAGTAGACTTAGAGGAGGGGGTTGACCACAACCATGCCCCTTCTCTTGGACATGTTGACCTAACTCCTCATTTAAACTCCTTGGACTCTCAACTTGAACATGTCACTCATCTCCTGGAGAAACGAGAACAAAATTGCCATGATGATTATAATGAGGTCATAGGCTTCATGAAATATTTGTAGTGAATTTAGTGGAACATGCAGGATCATTTCACTTCACTCCATTAGGGAAAGGGGAGAATGTCTAAGAATACAGATCACATGGAAGGGAGGCTAGCTCACATCAAATTTCATGTCCATGGTGGGCTGAGACATCCAGATTCACTGGGTAACAAATTAGATCTTCCATCTCTGACAAATCCTCCTATCCTTTAATGTTTGTTAGTTGTATTTTCATCTTAGGGATATTTTGGACATTTTTTTCTTTTCAGTTTTGGATCCTTAGCACATTTTGGCACTTTGTAATTAGTTTTTGTGCTTCTCTTATGGCCGAACAATCTAGTAGGAGTGAGGCCATAAGAATAGTGAAAGTTGGGAAGCCATGTTGTAACTTTTGGATGAATTAATAAAATATTTTTGACTAATAAAAACCAAAAAAAATGAAAATTATGATTAGTGTAAAGGAGACGACATGGATTCAGAGATATAAAAAGGATAGGTTTCTTATGATGCATTTAAAACATGCCATGCCAACCTCATTTAATTCCCTTTTCTTTTCTTTCTGATGAATTAAATGACCTACACAATAGGCAATGGAATTTTGGTATGGGTTTCTAGAATAGACGATAGTTCCCATACTTCCCCCTTCCATGTAGGATGTGAGGAAAATAGGATGACCATCTAGGCAGAAGATAAGTCAACATAGAAAAGGAATCTAATGGGCAAAAAATAAATAAGGGTAAAACACATTAAACATAAGAGAAGAATGCAAGGGGAGAACACAAAAGGAAAAATGTGTAGGGGAGAAAGACATAACTGGGAGAAAAATGAAGAGGAAAAAGATGCTCAGGCAACAACATAAGAAGAAAGAAAAAAACCTTGAGCTAGTGATCTATGTTTGGGAAGACATCCCTTGTGATTTTGTTGAGGTATGGGTTATGTGTCTGTGATAATTGGCTAATGAAGGATCGATGGATATTTGAATTTCTTAGTGCTTGTTGAGTAAGCAGATAAACCACTAAGTGCTTATTTTATAATCTTATAAACCACTTAGCATTTATTTTGTGGGCTAATAAACCACTTGTGTGCTTGTTGGAAGGTTGATAAACCACTAGGTAGGTGAGTTGAGACATTATGGTTCTTGTTGAAAAGAGTTGATAAACCACCAAGTGTTTGTTGAGCAAATTGCTAAACCACTTAGGGCTGGCTAAGAAATATTATAAATCGCCTAGATAGTGGGCTATACATTCCTATATTGCTTTCCTTGAAAATCTAGTTGATAAAACACCTATATATCTTATTCCATCTCATGTACTTAGTAGTGCTTCATCTGAGCCTTGGGGAAATCCCTATGATTAACTTCAAGGAGGTAGATATTTGTTATGGTTCTTACTATGAGAGTGTAATTAAAAACCACCTCGACAATGAACTCCTCCTCTTTCCCATTTGATTAAATATCCATATGAAATTTGCTTGAGAAAATAACTCCTCAGATTCTGAATCAAGCTTAGGGGTGGTCAGCGACAAGAAAGAATTGCAGTGTAGTTGGCTTATGGTTGGGTGGAGAGTTGAAGTCCCTCCTTTATTTGCAACCATTCAAGTTAAACATATAAGTACATTTACTTGCATCTATTTGCACTATGGATGATGAAAAATGTTTCATTTGAAGTGTATGGGTCAGTATTACCTATAGAGGGATTATGAGATTTATGTATGTTCATGGTGAATTCTTTGCTTTATGTTCCATCATAGTTATGTTGAACTTATTCATTTATGTGTTGTTTTTATCCTAATGAACTAAAGAGTTATTTATAAATTAAGAAAAAGGTAGTTGATTTAGGGGTAATGATTTCTGAGAAGAAAGGTGATTGGTTTTAGACAAAAAATGATAGTATGTAATCTAGCAAGATGATCAAATTTGTATAAATACTTTAGTTTTCTAAAAAGTATGGTCTCATATAGTTATATTAAAATATCGTATAGTATCATAGTCTAAAAGTAGTTTACAATGAAGAAGTTAAAACATTTTATGATTTTTTTTTTAAGAAATTGTTATATTTGAAATTTTGTTAAATAAATTTAATCAAAATTAAATTTTAAATTTATGAAATTACTCTTTTTAATGTAGAAATGAATTTAATATTTTTAATACATTTTCAATTAATCAATGTTAGCATCTAATAATTTACAGTTTTATTAAAGTGATTCTTGCTAGATGTCAGTTGAAAAGACTATTTTCATTTTCCACTACTTTTGGCAATTAAAGAAAAACAATTATTACATAGAATAGTTATGGATATATAAGTATATTCTTTTAGATAAGAGGCTAAATTGAAATTTAGGAGTAGTCTCTAGTTTCATGCATTGAAATAAGATTAGATGCTATTAGAAAGCATATTCTCTCATCACAAGTAGCTTCGATAATGACCATAAGGGACAATGGTCGTATTGTGAATACTACTTGAGTACAACTAACCTCAGTAATGACCACAAGGGACACTACATATCTTGTGAATTCTATCTAGGGTGAAACTATCTTTTGATTATGGAGTAGAACTTACCTCAATAACGACCACAAGGGGCATTGACTTTGCTTCAATACTATCTAGGCTAAAACCATCTTTTGAATCTAACTCATTTTCCTCAAATGTAAGAAAATACATCAATTTCCTAGGACCTAAAACATTTAGTAAAAGTCTACATATATTTCTTTGGTGAAGAGTAATTGTTCCAAGTTTTTTCCTTTATGATACAATTCTTGGTGAGATTGTTATTTTATGTTGCTTGAAATGTATTTTTTAATGCATAAACTAATTTAGAACCCTGAAAAACCCTTGGAAATTCAAGCTTTATGTATTTAACAACTCAAAAATGGCAATTTAATCAAATTTTTCCCATATTTCAAGAAAAACTCATAAAAAATATACCCCAAAAGTGAAAAACATAAATAGCTATTTAAAAAAAAATAATAATAATGTGTGACAAATTCATTAATAAATAACAAGAAGTAATCACCCAAGCAAAAATGAATTTCAAAATAGTAAATTTCATCAAATTTAATATTCTTAATAAATTCATGGTCATCCATAGTTAATTTTTACAATTTTAACAATGGTAATTGATAGTAACATAAACTTTTTATTGTATTTCATGAGAAAATCACTCTCTTGCATGGAATTTTCCCATTAAATTCCATCCTCTCTTGTTATAAACAAGTTTTCCCATCTTAGAAAAGGAATAATTATAATAGTTGGTTTAATCTCTACACTAATGGTTGTTACGTGTAGTACCATATGGTATAAATGAGCCACGTGGGTCAAATAAATATTAAAAATTGTTTTTGAAATAATTGTGAAAACAAGGACCATGGAGCCCCTAACTTGCCATAATTGAGCTCTTAAATTTAAGATGGTCCAACTATTGAATTTTAATATGCAACAATTGTTTCAATGTTTGTCGTATATCAAATATTCTCCATTAATTTAAGATGCAACTACTTGTAGTACCACATGGTATGAATGAGCCATGTTAGCCAAAGAATTACATGAGGTAACACTTTTTAATGTTTGTTGTATATCAAATATTCTTTTCATATTACTTTTGATGAATTTTATATATTTTTTAGTTTGTTCATGACTCATGGGACTAGCCTTTTGCTAAGAAACCTTGACCCAACGACATCTAATCCATCAAAAATACCCAAGGATAACACTAAACTTGGACCACCCCAACCTTTAACATGGTTGGATGTTTTGTACCCACAATGTTTCAAACTCGCAACCTTCACACAAGGAATTCTTTAACAGAACATCCTATCACCAACTATTTTACATCTCGTGAATAAGGATTTTTATATTATTTAGTATATAAATTTTGGTTCAACTTTAAAGTATTCATGTGACAGTACTTTATGTGAATTACATGACACCATTCAAATATTTGATTTTTCAAAAGTTTAGTTTAATCAACATAACTTCTCACTCTATCAAATATCTTTAATCAAATTTAATAATACACTTAAAAACAACATAATCTAAATTTGATTTATTAAGAATATTTTAGAGTAGCTAAGTAATATTATATTCTATACAAAACCTTTGAACATTGCATCACTAATTTATAGACTCTTGAATAATGTTTGAAGTGAGTTTTTCTAATATTTTTTTATTATAATTAATATAAAATTAAATTGGGTCAATGTTGTTTGCATTTTTTATTCATAACTAAATTATTTTTGATCTAAAAACACAAATAAACTTACAAAATAATTTTTCAACCATTCTACTGACATAATTACTGTCAATATAAATAAAATAATTAGTGTAAAAATATAAAATAGTTAATAAGAGTGAACAAAACAAAATTAATAATGTTGTTAAATAAATAATTTTATAAGTAGATATTTCTTACTTAATCTATTCCTTAAGAGGGCAAAAAAACCTAATAAACTTTGTTTTAATAACAAAAATATTATTAATAATAATAAAAATAAATTAAAGAGTCACATTTTAGAAATATGAATATGATATCAATATATTTAAACACTTCACAAAATAAATACATAATACTGAGAATAATTAGTTTTGTAAGTTTCCCCTGCTTCCTTATGCATTTAAAAAATCAAAGTGTGCTACTTTGTTGTTATTTTAATTCATAATTGATTTTGATTCTTAAAATAATTAATAATAAATATGGGATATATTATTAAAATTAATGTAATTAAATAATAATTTTATAGCCATCCCGGCTGCGGGTGTATAATTTAATGTGAGGTACAAGGGCAGCGCTCCCACTTGCCCGGGCAAGTGGCAGCCCAGTCCCGCCACTTGTATGGATAGCAGGATGGCAAGCCATCCCCGCAAGGTTAAATTGAATGTGGCCATTAACTTCAATCTGCAGTCCGCCATTTGCAACACGATGGAGCTCCCGCGGCTAGTTTCTCCGGCGATTTGGTTTCAGATCCTCTGTTGGGTTATGGTGATGGCTTTGGGCGCCTCAATGCGCCATTATAAGAGCTCGCCTCTGCTGGCCTAGACGAGCAATTCGGTGCTGTTTCGATTGGGGTCTTGGTCTCTGCTGCATTTGGTGTCTTGGCCTTTGGTTTATCTGGGGACTCGGCCTCTGTCTCAGTCGAGGTCCCGGCCTTCGGCTCAGCAGGTCTCGGTCTCTACCTCTTGGGGTCTTGGCCTCCGTCACAGGCTTACCCGCATCTGTTCTCCCCTCTGTTATGGTCGCTCCCTGAGTTCTATTTCCTCGCCCCTCTGTGCCTCTATCGCCTTTCCTCTGTGGCTCACTGTGCCTTCGCTCACCGTGCCTTCACTCACTATGCCTTCTTGGCTCATTGTGCCTTCGCTCACTATGCCTCTGCTCTCTGTTCCTTCTTGGATCATTGTGCCTCCGCTCTCTGTGCCTTCCTAGCTCCAGCGTCACCTCACCTGGGTCTTCAGCATGCCGCGAGAGCGGCTCCGACTCATCAGCAGGAGGGGAGGTTCTCGGGGTGGTTCAAGAGGACAGGTTGTCCAACAGCGCTCCTCCAATACCACAGACCCTTCCTCAGATGAAATAGAATCCCCAGCTACCAGGAGAGGCAGGGGAAGAGGTAGATGGGGGGCTCGTATTGCGGATTGTGCGCGCAACGCTCATCCCGTCACCCGTTTTCAAATCCCTTGTACCCTGGCCAATTCCTCTTTTATAGTTTCCGTCAAGATTGAAAAGTGTGAGAATTCAGCTCAACCCGGAGCCTCTTTTGAGCACAAGCAAGCCACTCCAGTCCAATTCCAAGGAACTCTGTCCGCGGAGAACCCTGGAGTGGTTGCGGATCCAAGCGAGCCAGTCAAAGATGCAGTTCTACAGTCAGATTCCAGTGCCTCAAAGCAGTATGGGTGCAGGATAGTCGAGGAGCAGCCTTCCACCTCCGTGGACGTATGAGCTCGCCTTCGATTCCTTTTTGGTCTAGCAAACGAAATAGGAGGTCGCCTCCCTTGCACTCCACAGTACACATGCTGGTTTCAGGTCTACGCCTACTTCATTTGGTGGTTTTGTTAAGGTTGTTGTCTTGTTTAATTATGTTCGGGTTTGAGTCTGTTTCAGTTCAGTCCATGCTTGGTTCTACCTCTGTTTGTAATACATTCTGGGTAGTTTTTGGTTTAGATGGGTCGAGTCAGCTTCCAAAAGTCTGTCGGTCAGTTCTTGGTTATTTTTGGACAAGTTAGTTCTCAAGGAAGTTTTTCCCTCCAATGTAAGTCCACTGCTCAATCCATAGTCAGTATGGAGAGAATCTTCGAGGCCTTCCTCGCTGTAACTTTTTTTGTATAATAATAAGAGTAGACAAATTTACAAAAAAAATTTATAGGCAAGAAATTCCTCATGTAGTAATGTATTATTGAAGAAGTAAGATTTGATTTTTTATATTGCTAAAATTTGCCATTCAACCCCTCTCAATATAATCATAATTCCATCAAAATTTCCCTAACATAACTTTGGGTTAAAAAGCATTTTGTAAATTAAGAAAAGCTTAGTTAATTTAGGGGTAATGATTTCTGAGAAGAAACGAGATTGGCTTTAGACAACAGCTGATAGTATGTAATCTAGCAAGCTGACCAAATCTATATAACTACTTGTTTTTTATAAAATATGGTTTTATATGGTTATATTAAAATATCGTATGGTCTCACAGTTTACTGAGTAGTTTAAATAGTTTAAATGAAGAAGGTTAAATGTTTTATGTTTTTTTAAATGGTTATTTTTGAAATTTTGTTAAATAAATTTAATCAAAATTAAATTTTAAATTTTATGAAATTATTTTTTTAATATAGGAATAAATTTAATATTTTTTAAATAAAATTTTGTTAAATAAATTTAATCAAAAATAAATTTTTAAATTTACTAAATTATTTTTTTTAATATAGAAATGAATTAATATTATTTAAATACATTTTCAATTAAATCAATACTAACATCTAATAATTTATAATTTTTTAAAAGTAATTATTATTAATATCTAATAATTTACAATTTTATTAAAGTGATTATTATGAGATGTGAGGCTTGAAAACACTATTTTCTTTTACAAAGGTTTTTTTAGGAATTAAAGAAAAGAAATTATTACATAGAATAGTTATGGATATATAAGTATCTAATTTTAGATAAGAGGTTAAATTGAAATGGAAGAGTATTCTCTTGGATTGAAATAATATTAGATGTTATTACAGAGCATATGTTTTCACTATAGATAGTCTTGACGATGATAATAGGCGATAATGGTTTTCTTGTGGATACTATTTAAGCTGAAAGAATATTTTGATTTTTGAGTAAAACTTACCTTAATAATGACCACAAGGGATACTATCTCTCTTGTGAATTCTATCTAGAGTGAAACTATCTTTTGATTTTGGAGTAGAACTTACCGTAATAATGAAAACTAGGGGCATTGGCTTTCTTGTGGATATTATCTAGGTTGAAACCATCTTTTTGATCTAGCTCAATTTCCTCATATGTAAGAAAATACATCAATTGCCCAATACCCAAAACATTTAATAAAAGTCTACATATCTTTATTTGGTGAAGAGTAATTATTCCAAGTTTCTTCCTTTGTGATATAATTCTTTGTGAGATGATTATTTTATGTTGTTTAAAATGTATTTTTGAATCATAAACTAATTTAGAACCTTGAAAAACCTTGGAAACTCATGTTATACAGAATTAACAACTCAAAAATACCATTTAATCATTTTTTCCTATATTCCAAGGAAACCTTATAAAAAAATATACCCTAAAAGAGAAAAAAAACATAGATAGCTATTTTTTTAGAATAATAATAATGAGTGAGCAATTCATTAACAAATAATAAGAAGTAATCACCCAAGCAAGAATGAATTTCAAAATGGTATATTTCATCAAATTTAATAGCCTTAATGAATACATGGTCATGCATAGTTAATTTTCACAATTTTAACAGTAAGAATTGATAGTAACATAAAACTTTTCAATGTATTTGATGAGAAAATCAGTCTCTTACATAAAATTTTCCCATTAAATTCCATCCTCTCTTGTTATAAACAAGTTTCTTATCTGTGAAAAGGAATAAGAATAATAGTTGGTTTGGCCCTATATTAATGGTTGATACTTATAATATGACATGGTATTAATGAGCCATGTGTGCCAAATAAACATTAAAACGTGTTTTTGATATAATCGTGAAAACGACAACTCTTGAGCTCCTATCTTGTCATAACTGAGCTCTTAATATGCAACCATTGTTTTAATGTTTGTCGCATATAAAATATTCTCCATTAGCTTTTCCCATTAAATTCCATCCTCTCTTGTTATAAACAAGTTTCTTATTTGTGAAAAGGAATAAGAATAATAGTTGGTTTGGCCCCTATATTAATGGTTGATACTTGTAATATGACATGGTATTAATGAGCCATGTGTGCCAAATAAACATTAAAACGTGTTTTTGATATAATCATGAAAATGACAACTCTTGAGCTCCTATCTTGCGATAACTGAGCTCTTAATATGCAACAATTGTTTTAATGTTTGTCGTATATCAAATATTCTCCATTAGCTTAAGATGCAACGATTATTATTTTGCTATAGTAGTATCACATGGTATGATGAACCATGCCAACCAAAGAATTACATGATGGAACAATTTTTAAGGTTTGTTATATATCAAATATTATCTTCATATTATTTTTGACGAATTTTATATTTTTTTTAGTTTGTCATGACTTGTGGGACTAGCCTTTTTCTAAGAAACCATGACCCAACGACATCTAATCCATCAAAAGTATCCACAGATCACACTCAACTTAGGTCACACCAACCTTTAACATGGTTGGATGTTTTGTACCACAAGGTTTCAAACTAGAAACTTTCACACAAGGAATGTCTTAAAAGAACATCTTATCACCATCTATTTTGCATCTAGTGGGTGAGGAGTTTTATATTATTTAATACATATATAAAACATTTGGTTCAACTTTAATGAATTCATGTGACCATATTTTATGTGAATTATATGATACTATTCAAATATTTAAATTTTCAAAAAATTATTTAATCAACGTAACTTCCCACTATATCAAATTTCCAAAATCAAATTTAATAATGCACTTAAAAACAACATAATATAAGTTTGATTTATTAAAATTATTTTAAAATAGCTAAATAATATTATACTCAAAACAAAACCTTTAAACACTACATGAATAATCTATAGACTATTAGAAAATGTATAAATATTTATACAATATAAAAATGTATAAATAATTTATACAATATAAAAACTAACGTTGTGAAGTGAGTTTTTCATAATATTTTTTTATTATATTTGATATAAAAATTAATTGCATTACTGTGTTCATTTTAACTAAATTTATTTTGAACATTGAAAGATATGAATAAACTTATAAAATATTTAAATATTTTCTCTCCGAAAACTTTGAAGTGTTGTTAATATTTTACTAGCATAATTACTTATATTCTATATAGACAAAGTAGTTAGTATAAATATTAAAATAGTTAATAATATTACTAATAACAAAATTAATAGGTTGTTAAATAACTTTATAAATAAGATATTTTTTACATTACCTACTACTCGTGAATCAATGTTGGATGAACTTTATGTTAATACAAAATTGTAATTAAAGATGATAGAAATATTGTAATAAATCAAATTTTAGGAAGACCAATATGCTATTTTCAATATAATATGCTTAAACACTTCATAAATAAATAGTGAACACTTCGAATAATTAGTTTTGTAAATGTCACCTCTTTCCTTATTCATTTAAAAAAATTAAAGTGTACTATTTTGTTGCTATTATTATTTATAATTAATTTTGATTGTTAAAATTTTGATGGTTAAAATGATTAATAATGAATATTGGATACATTATTAAAACTAATGTCATTAAATATTAATTATATAAGAAATAAATTCTTTATATAGTAATTTATTACTTATAAGTAAGTTTCAATCAATTTATCTTTTAACACAAAAAGGAAAAAAGATGATGTTGTTTTTTCCATGTAACAATGGCATTTTATTTTCTTATATAGGTAAGTGTAATATATTCTTTAGGGCCAAAGGTTGTTGAATAACAAGGCAAGCCTAAACCCGTTACAACAATATACTCAATATGAGTTCATTATATAGCTTGCAGGAATTGAACCTAGGCAGAGAATATACAATCATTTCTTTCAACCAACCAAGTTAAACATATTTGACAAAAAATATATTTTTAAATAGAGGCCTGTTATAGAGTTTCATAAAACTCTATAACAGGTCATTCCTCCTCTATTTAAAACTATCCTCACTTGTATGGATTCATTATTTAACAAAAATTATATTGTTATTCTAATCAATAATTATTTTGATCATCACAAGGATAAAACCTAAATGTATAAAACATTTTCTCTTGTTAACTTTAAAGTGGTTCCCCCCTCCTATAATAAAATATAATGCTCAATATAGACAAGACTAAGTTACTATAACAATAATGACAATTGATGTACTAAAAACACATTAGTATTATGTCATTCAATTGTTTTAGAAGTCACTCTCAAGGGGTACCAATCTCCTAGACTTATTATAGTACTCAACTTAGACACTAATATCAAATTATGACTAGATTTAGGTTAATAATAGTAACAAATTGATTATAATGTCATCAAATAATTTTATATGTAAGAATTTTCTTGCATACTTTATTATTCATGATGCAATCTTTGATCAAGTTAAATTTTAATAGAAAATAAAAATAATAAATTAGGTTTCTACGAGGAATGATTCTTATTTTCCCTAACGAGGTTACCAACTTCTTAAAGAATAAAATATGGTTCCTAACACAAAATTACCTACTATGTCTAAATAGATTTTATATAAGTCACTCTAAAATTGTGTTAACCTTATAATAGTATAGTAACTCAAAAACTCAACATGACACACTAGTTACTATGTCAAATTATAATTAAATTGGTTAATAATAGTAACATACTAAATTGTATTGCTTTGGAAGCTTATTTAGTTATAGTGTACTATTAAGTCACTCCTTGTGATTTCACTAGTTCAAGGCTCACGTAGCCCATGTGCCATTCTTGAGGGATGTGTGGTTCACCTAGAGGTTATAATCATAGCAATTGGAATAGACCTCATGCCATGTTCTCGTATACCTAGAGGGGATGATATGGGATACAAGGGGAGATACCCAAGGGAATATTGTAATGTAATAATATAAGGATGATAAATAAATGGGACATAGTTAATAAATAAAGTGATTAACTAAAATGGGCTTATCACTTTATTCCATAACTACTTGTGGTCCTTTGCATAATGTGGGTTAACCACTTTATTTGCTAATTATGGCTCATTTATTTATCATCCTTACATTATTACATTGCATTATTCCTTGGGTACCTCCCTTTGTACCGCATATTACCCCCCTAGGTATACTACACACATGAGTATAAGCTTGCCTAGTTACCAATTCTTCTAAAAACTAAAAAAGAAAAATAAATCTTATTGCTATTAAATAATCTTAACCAACTTAGATTTTAATATGAATGATAAATAATATTCAAATAAATAAGGTAAGGAATCCAAGTCTAAGACTAAAAAGACTTTCTTCTACAAATTTATGTAAATTTGATTTATATGGTTTATCATGAGAATTTTATCACAAAAAATAGTGAATATATACATTCAAAGTAATGAACAAAGTGATTTTCTAATTCCTCATTTTGAGAAAAACTCAATCTAGCTAAAGTTATATATTCTAGATCTATTGTATATCCAAATTCATTGAAACATATTTTTGGAGAATTTCAAAAGCATGCTAGAGGAATTGCATGAAAATTTTTAAGGAAGATTAACTACAATGAACAAGGTTAGAACAACCCTTTTTGCTACATCCCATGTAAATGTCACTATGTAAACTTGTTTACGCAGTTTATGTAAAAATGCAATTTATACCTCGAAGACAAAATTTTGAAATATATATTATTTACTATTAAAATGTTTATGGGAATATAATGTGTCATAGATGGAACTCTGCCATGGTTTCTCAATATTGAATACTAAGGGTTAGAAGGGAGATTATGATTTTGACTTACAAAATTAGGGTGTGTTTCACCTAATATGGAGTCCTAGTTGGCCTCATTAGCAGCCCTTTTGGCAGGGGTGAAACCCCCTCTTACTGAAACATTGTTAATGGAACAACAAAGAAGATAGATGGTGTTGTGCGCTCATCTTGAGGAAGTGTCAGAAAAGGGGAAAACCAAATATTGGGTGCTCAATGGAAATTGTTTTAGGGGGAAATGTCTCCAAAAAGAAACCTCAAATCCATAATTCATTGTCCCAAACAACAAGATGGAGCAATCTAGGAACTTTATGAAAGATCACGCATTGATTTGCAGGCCCATGGGAATTTGGCCCAAGGAATAGGACATTGTGAAGTGGATCCAGTTAAAGTGGAAGCCAAAGGGCTCAGTGGAGATGAGGTTGAGGGCTAAATGTTCTTTTACTAATATGTTCATAGATATGGAAGATATATTTAAGAGGGTTTTCAAAATCAACCCTTAGTAAATGAATATTGCAAGACTTTTCATGAGATTCTGGGAGGAATGTTGCAATTGAAAGAAAGAAAAGTCTCTTGTAGCCCCAATTTGGGTTTGTTTATTTTATTTACTGGATTATTTTTGGGAACTGGGAACTTTAGAAGGAATCAGAAATTCCATTGGGGATTTTGTGAAAATTTTAGAGATCACGGAGAGGAGAAAGCACACTTCCTATGCTAGAATCTGTGTATACTAATATTTCAAAACCCCTAGATTACGAGCACGTTCCTTTTAAACGATGTCATTTCATGAGTACGTGAACCTGATTAGATATTTCCCATTAACAAATATAGAGCTTTAGGCAAGAAAATCCCAAGAGACAATAAATATATTTTGGGAGGTCTCCTACAAAAGAGGTAATCAAACCGTCCCCTATAAGACAAACCTTCACAAAATAAGGGAGATGCAATGCACAAGGAAAATATCGATGCAAATCAATTGGCAGAGATGATTCAGAAGGAAAATCTAGTGAAGAAATGGATGAAGGGGTAGAAAAACCTAAAGAACACCCGATGGAGATGGAAGATCAAGTTGGAATGAAGGGGGTCGCATCCCTTTCATTGCTTCATGGGTTGGCCTGTCCATGTGTCTACCTAGCCGACCTTCTCACAACTCTACAAGCACCCCTTCATTCAATATTCAACCCGAGATGACCCATTGTATTGCTTCATGGTCGCTACATATGACTTCACCCGGTCAACCTGACATAGCAGACCTATCATGTATGTCCACTATAACTCGGTTTCCCGTCACGTTTAGCGGGCACTTGCATGCTACGGCTTTCCCACTTCAACATGTTCATCCATCTATCACCTTTAACCATTTGTTATATGACTTCGCACATAGTGCGCGCCTTTAACTGATGATGAGTCTCTTTCAACCAAATGTCTCCCCCAAAGTCACCTTTAACTAAATGTTTGTGGATGGGAAGAGGCCATTGTGCAAAACAATACAAACAGGTCAAGTAAATAGTACTTGGAGTTGGCATGTGGGTAGAGGTCACTACCGTCATCAGGTTGTGAACGTTACACGCTAAACAGAAGGGTGCTACACACTGAATGATAAGGGGTTGCATGACGGTTCAAAAAATGTTGGGTCCCTATAATACTAGTGATTACCCCATTAGTATTGTAGTTGTATCCATTATTAATATTGTTGTACCCCTGTTGTCCCCATATTGTTATTACTGTACTCCATAGAATCCCTTTATTGTTACTTTTGTGGCTTTATATTATTATTGTTAGGTCGGTTGGGTTATATTGTGACTCCTTAGACTCCTATATATAGAAAGGAGGTTTTTTCATTTGAATCATCCAAGAATTGTTCATTTATGTAATGTACAGGAGGTTGCCCCCTTAAAGAGACTGAATTCTAAGGCGTTGATCTATCTTTCCTATCTTTTTCTTGAGCTAGGTTCATAACATTTGGTATCAGAGCTTTGGATTCTAGGGTTTCACTGCTCCAAATAGGTCATTGTGGCATTTTCGCTATAACTTTTGTTCTGCCACATTTCAGAAGCTAAAAAAAAAACCCATTTGAGAAGAAATCACACTAAACCTCAGGTCCGAATTTCAGATCTTTTTGCACTATATTTGCAGAGATATGATCTGAGGAAGTTGGTCTTTTGGAAGACTCCTGAATTACATTCCAAACATGTGACCTAGGGAAAATTGTCATAACTTTCTCTATGAGCATTAGATTGAAATTCTGTAAGAAGGTACAGAAAGAGAACGGACTGTAGTTTCTTGTATATATTTTTTAGAGCCAAAGGTCAAAAACAGTGAATCGTGGCACATCATACAATTTCACTCTACTGAACTAGTCTATAATCAGGTCATTGTGGGAGATTTTGCACAAGTCTTCCTTGGAGAATCCAATTTGGATCAGACTAGTGGCATTGGAAAGAGGACACATAGGGCTACTGTAGGTCGTAATTTCAGAACTAGATGATCTGAAAGTACAGAGATACATCAGAGACAATATTGAGCTCCTACAAAGTGAAAAAAGGTGTGTGTGTAGATTTTTTTAAATTTTTGCTTAAGCTTGGTTTGAAAATTTATTTGAAGGAATTCAAAGGGCATAGTAGAGCATTATTATCGGTAATTGATTCCCCGAGGAAAGAAAATGCAAACACTTAGTAAGCAACCTGAAAGGTCTAGCATGACTCGTGAAGAAGAGGAAGAAATGCTACATGATATATCAAAATTACAAGACCAAGTGCAACTAGTGTCACTTGCACAAAAGCTAACAGAAGCTAAGATAAATGGCGTGGAATCTAAGATAAAGGGTGTGGAAGCTAAGATGGACGGTTTGAAGATATATTTGAAGACATATTTGAAGAGAGACATGGCAGATTTGAAGACAGATTTGAATACAGACATGGCAGATTTGAAGACAAATTTGACAAATTTTCTACAAGAAATACTTAGTAATGGTGAAAAGGTAGTAAAGGAAACTCATGATGCGAACAAAATAAATGTTAATCATGATTTCATAGACTCTAATGTGGGATCGAAGACCCACCATATTCCAAAAATCGATATGAGGAAGTTTGATGGCAAGGATCCCGCAACATGGATATTACAGATTGAGCAATTTTTCGATCTCAATAATGTACAAAACACACAAAAGGTACGTATTGCAACTTTATATTTGGAACCAAGTAAGTTTGTATGGTATCAATGGCTTTGCTCTCGTAAACAAATTATCACTTGGGCAATTTTTACGGAAGAATTGACAGCACATTAGGAGGATACAAAAAGCAACACTTTTTTTCGCCAATTGATAAGTCTCAAACAAAATGGTTCAATAATGAAGCACATTGAGGAGTTTCAAAAATTGAACATAAGGGTAAAAAATATTCCAGAGGAGCATAGGATTGATGTGTTCATAGGGACTTTAAAGGATAATATCCAACATGATGTTTTCCTTTGGGAACCTGATTCATTAGAGAAGGCATTCAGGTTAGCAAGAAAAATGGAAAGCAGAATTATGGCAACTAGGAAGCATACCACTCACAACTATAAATATGGAAGTGTTGTTGCCCCTAGTCTTCCACAACCTATAAGGTTGACACCACAACAATTGGAAGAAAAAAGAGCAAAAGGGCTTTGTTACACTTGTGATAGCAAATACACTAAAGGTCATAAGTGTGCTGAGAAGAAATTATTCTTCATAGATTGTGAAGAGGAAGAAGAAAAGGAGCAAGAAAGGTCAAAAGAAGAGGATATACTCCAAGAAAAAAGCCTAGATAAAGAAGAAATGAATCCAACCATATCATGTAATGCATTGGCGGGAATTACCACTCCTCAAACAATTAAGATAGAAGGACAAATCAAGAAGAAAAAGGTAATAGTGTTGATTGATTCAGGAAGTACCCACAATTTTATTCATTGTAAGGTAGCAAAAGAATTAAATTGCTTCTTATATCTAGCACCAAAGTGTCAAGTGATGGTTGAAAATGGAGGAACAATAAATTGCTCTGGAAAGTGCCATAATATCAAGCTATCCATGGGAGAATATGTATTAACTAGTCAAATACTTTCCATTCCAATGGGAGGTGTTGATGTTGTACTATGAGTCCAATGACTACAATCCTTGGGTACAATAGCCTTTAATTTTCAAGAACTTTTCATGAAATTTTTTGTCGAAGGAAAGGAAGTTGAACTAAGGGGTATTGCAAGGAAACCTAGAAAGATAATCAGCTGTAACGGTATGACAAAGCTTCTAAAAAAGGAACAAAGAGGTTTAATTGCACAATTATGTTCGTTGGATTTTTCCACATTGGAATCATCTATTTCTGCAGATCTCCAAAAAGTATTGGACAATCATTCCAAGGTATTTGAGACTCCCAAAGGTCTCCCACCTATTCGTGATCATGATCATGCTATTCATCTAATTCTAGGAAGTGTTCCTTCAAACATCAGGCCGTACAGATATCCCTATGCCCAAAAGAGTAATTGAATGTATGGTTGCAGAAATGCTAGAGGCTGGTATAATTCAACCGAGTCAAAGTTCTTTCTCTGCTCCAGTAGTATTGGTGCACAAGAAGGATGGATCATGGCGCATGTGTCCGGATTATAGGGAGCTCAACAAGCTCACTATTAAAGATAAGTTTCCCATTCCTGTCATTGATGAATTACTGGATGAATTGCATGGATCAATTTACTTCACCAAGTTGGATCTTTGTTCAGGATATCATCAAATCAGAATGAAGACTGAAGACATTCCAAAACAACATTTAGAACTCATGAGGGTCATTATGAATTTTTGGTCATGCATTTTTGCCTTACCGATGCACCTTCAACATTTCAAGGTTTGATGAATTCAATTTTCAAACCATTCCTTAGAAAATTTGTGTTAGTTATTTTTTGATGATATACTAATCTACAACAAGTCTTGGAAGGATGATGTTGAACATGTTGACAAGGTGCTACAACTATTGGAGGAGAAAACAATTATATGCAAAAAGATCCAAATGTTTCTTTGGAGTACAAGAGGTGGAATATCTGGGTCATATTGTATCTCATGAAGGAGTTAAGGTAGACCCTAGTAAAATTAAATCCATTAAGGAATGGAAAATCCCCACATCCATAAAGCATCTGTGAGGATTTCTCGAGTTGACAGGGTATTATCGCAAGTTTGTTAAGAATTATGGGAGGATAGCAGCACCTCTAACAAAATTATTGAAGAAAGATGCATTTTCATGGACTCCGGAAGCAACAAAGGCCTTTGAACATCTTAAAGAGGCAATGTGCCAAGCACCGGTCATAGCTACATCGGACTTCACGAAAACCTTCATTGTGGAATGTGATGCTTCAGGAAATGGAATTGGTGTTGTTCTAATGCAAGATGAAAGACCCATTGCTTTTGAAATTCGTCCAATCAAGAGAAAGTTTTTAAGCAAAGCTATTTATGAGAAGGA
>APFE031036861.1:32948-89056 GCA_000404065.3 Pinus taeda | reverse complement strand
ACTACTCAAGCGTTGAGGACAACACTATTTTGAAGGAGAGGGGCATGTTGGGTCCCTATAATACTAGTGATTACCCCATTACTATTGTAGTTATACCCCTTATTAATATTGTTGTGCCCCTATTGCCCCCATATTGTTATTACTGTGCCCCATAGAATCCCTCTATTGTTTATTTTGTGGCTTTATATTATTATTGTTAGTTCAGCTGGTTTATATTGTGACTCCTTAGACTCCTATATATAGAAAGGAGGTTTTGTCATTTGAATCATCCAAGAATTGTTCATTTATGTAATGTAACGGAGGTTGCCCCCTCAAAGAGGCTGAATTCTAAGGCATTGATATATCTTTTCTATCTTTTTCTTGAGCTGGGTTCATAACAGAAAAACATGTTCATGGGTCTGGTTAATAGGTGTCAAGTTGGTGTACGTGAGCAGCACAATGCATGAATGTTACATGAATTTTGGTCGAAGTATGCAGACCAGTTCAGGTGCTACACGACTATGTAAAATTGTAATTTTGTAAAGTTAAGCTGCAAAATTGACTTATTAGCGAGAAAACTTGTTCGGGATTTGCCCCTCCCATTTTATATCTGCATACAATGTTTATTGATGTTATTTATTTCCACTACATAAGAAGATATTTGATGAAGTATAATTGAAGATAATATTTGTTGCATGACAACACTTAGAAGAAAATTGGTGAAGTGTGAAAGTTAGGTGTAGTTGACTTATATAAGTTATATGATAGATTGAATTGGAAATATATTCTCAGTGTTTTGGAAAATTTTGGTTTCGGCTCCAGTTGGATTTGATGGATTCATTCCTTAATATCTACCCCCTTCTTCTCTATCCTTCTGAACGATTTACCTTCCGTACTTTCAAAGTTTCTAGGGTCCTTTGCAAAGGGATTATCTTTCCTCTTTCTTGTTCATTTTGGTAATTAAGGGACTTGGGAGATATATCAAAGTGGCATGGATAAGGGACTAATCAAAGGGTTTTAGTTATGGGGTAATGATTTAACCATCACTCACCAACAATTTGTGAATGACATTATGTTATTTGGAGAACCAATGATCTAATATATTCGGGCACTAGATACAATCCTCCCATACTTCTAAGTGGCCTCTAGCACCCTAGTTAATGGGTAGAAATCAAATATGTACTTCTTCAATACCAACTCTATGGTGTAGAGGAATTTGACATGAAATACTAAATTTCAAATATGCTCTTTACCAGCAAAATATATAGGTATTCCTCTTATGGAAAATTGTTTGTGGCTCTCATGTTGGTCATATATCAAGGAAAATATCTCAAGACATTTGGACAACTGGACCTTTAGAGTGCTCAATCTTCCTAGTTGCATTATACTATTGAAGACTACTTTACAAGCCATTCTTATTTATCAGTTGCAACTACTCCTAGTGCTGAAGGGAGCATACAAGGACATCATTTCTGGATTCTATAATTTCTTGTGGTGAGGGACTCAATAAGCTACAAAATGGTCCCTTGTATATTGGGAGAAATTCTTCCTATAAAGTGTGGGGTGGACTAGGTATGAGAGATCCTTAAATGCTCACTAAAACCAAGGGAGATAAGTTATGGTAGTGTTGGCTTTAGGGAGATCAATATTTGTGGAAGAAAATATGGAATAGGAAATATAACCCATTCATCACTCAAGCTAAGAAAGTGTCTCGGGTATATTTTCCGTCTGGTTCATCAATATGGACTTTAACATTAAAACATAAATATTTCATTCAAAACCATTTGTTCTGATAAATTAGAGATGGTGGTACAACCAAGTTTTGGGAGGAGTCTTGGTAACAAGTCCCAAGGTTAGAGAGTAGGACGGAGTTTCATCACCTAAAAGTGTACACCACAGGGGCAGGGGCAGTAGTTGTCACTGATTTTTGGAGAGAAGCCTCTCCCTTGTAATAGTGGCATAAGTGGAAATATCAGGAGCACTGGAATTAGGACTGGTCCCCACAATAATGGCATATTTTTGATACATTATTAAGTGACAAAAAGGTACAGGTAGCTAGTGGGGGAGACAAGTTGAGATGGGGATATCAAACACAGGGTGCTTTTACCATCAAAGAGGCCTATGGCCTAGTAGAGAATCAAAAGGAAATCCTATGGGAGCCCCTTTAGCAGAATATTTGGAAAGAAAGTTATGACCAAAATCAGCGAGCTTTCTCGGGTTAAATGGTTGATGTAGACTCCTAACATGGGACCATTTGAGGAGAAAAGGTTATGCATGATCATGATGGTGCCCTATTTATCAATGATAGGAGGAAATCCTTGATCATCTTCTCAACACTTTCACAAACATGGAAACACTTTGGTCTAACATACAAAGTCATTTTGGATATTTGGACAACTCTCATAATAGTCTTTGTGCAACCATTGAGTCATGGTGTCCCTCTCCTTTTAAAAATCCAATTTTCAATAGGGCTTTAGTCTTGGTCTTGGACTTCGTATTATGGAATTCTTTGAGAACACAATATAATTATATTCAAGGACTTAAATAGCACAATAGATGTTATTTGACAATGCACAAGGCTTAATATAAAAGAAATATAATTGTCAAAAAAGTGGACAGAGGATGACTAGAAGGTGGAAGGAGAGGAAGCTCAAATATTACTAGATTTGGAGATATCTCAAATTTTGGTAGCTTTGGATGAACCGCAACATCTCAATGGTCACCGTTTTTCCCCATCCATCTTTACCCTTTCCCTCGAGGCTTTATAAAGCTAAAGTTTGATGGGGCTTCCAAAGGAAATCCTGGGCTAGTTGGGTATGGTGGAGTATTTCAAGATGATTGTGACAACCCTATTCAGTTCTATATTGGATATTGTGGATGCATAGTAACAATGTGGTGAAATTAAAGGCTCTTGAAAGAGGCTTGAAGTTGGATCATGAAGTGGGATATGCTAGACTACAGATAGACGGTGATTCACAGTTGGCAGTGAGTGTGGTTTAGAAACTCATTAATGGAACTCTGACACAAAGAGTGATTAAGAGTTGGCATCTTGATCTCTATTAACCAAAATTTACAAATTTGTGTTATCCATCCATTATGTCACCATGGAGAATTATATATAGTTAGGGAAAAAGGAATCATACTTGCTAACAAATTGGGACAATGAGGAATCTAACTTGGAGCTCTCTCAGAACTAGCTGCCGCAAAATTCTAATTGTTGGACTAAATAGTTGAGCAGTATCCTAGAGAGGGAGAAAGGGGCCCAAATGGGGGTGGATGACCATGGTCATATTGGAGAAGATGAAGGGTATTATCCAATCTCGTTCACTTATACAAGGGACATGTGGCACTTCAATATCATGTAGTATGAGAAGTGTAGAAGTTTCAAGACCTGGGATGATAACTTTATTGGTGGGATGATGAGAGTAGTATTGATGTTTTCAAGCTCAGTTTTGGGTGGACGTGAGGTTGGTGGAGGTTTTGAAGAGTCTGCACAGGCTGAAAACCTGTGCATGTTTCTTCAACTTTGTTGTTATGTGATAATGAACCTCAAATTCCAGTGGGGAACCCCCTGTGGTGCTATTGGAAGCAAGATGCTTCAAGTTTGGGATCCTGGAGAGATTCAACGTTGGGGTTTGTTTTAAAAATTGTTGGGCTCAGTGTGGAAGCATTGTATCCTAAATTGGGAAACTAGTGCAGGGTTTATGAATTAAATATTTGTAGTATATACTCTAGTAAGTATTTTTGGAGGGTTCTTTGGCATTCATTGTATATCACTTTCAATGCGTTGGGAGGTTGAGCTTCTTAAAGGTGTATGCAACTTGCTGCATTCACTTCTGGTTGAGGGTGTCCCGGGTTACCAAGGCCTCAAGTTCCAATACAACCAAAATTGGGAATCAATAGCCTGTGTCCGGTTCTCAGGATTTGTATTGGTTATATGGGAGTCGGGGATGGAAATTACCAGCCCTCTATCAAAAGGCAACAACAAAATTCAAAGTGGTAGTAAACGAGGAGAGCACAATGTCCTATTCTAGGTGTTGCTTTATTTTTATATTTTCTCCACGTGCTAGAATTCTCAGCCAACGATGGACAGTGGAAAATTTTCTCTTTGTCCTAGGAGAGTTGGGCCTCCTGGCTTGTCTCTCAAGCTTTTGGAACAACTTTTCTACTCAATGGATTGTTCTTAGTGTAGTATTGTGTTAATTTGGTTGGTTTTGTTGACACCAATAAGCTGACAATGGTTAGAGGTGATTGTTTAGAAGGAAAGGGTGACAACTCTTACTTGGGGTGGAATTTATCAAGCAAGGCATGGGTTAGGTAATATTGGACCTATATTAGGGCACACCAGGGTTTGGAATTATGGTAAGATCTTTGTGTCTGGTTAGACATTCAGGTTGGTTTGAGAAAATGTTGGCAACAAGGTAAAGCATGAAGAGGGGCCAGGCCTAGATGACAGAGAGTTGAGAACATATGGGAAGATGTGGAAATGGGCAAAGAAGGTGGAATGGAAGCAGATTTAGAGGAGGAGGTGGACCACAACCACACCCCTTGTCTTCGACTTGTTGACCTAACTCCTCCTTTAAACTCCTTGGACACTTAGCTTGAACATGTCACTCATCTCCTGGAGAAACTAGAACAAAATTTCCATGATGACTGTAATGAGGTCATAGGCTTCACGAATGATTTATAGTGAAATTAGTGGAACATGCAAGATCGTTTCACTTCACTCCATTCGGGAAAGAGGATAATGTCTAAGAATATGGATCACATGGAAGGGAGATGAGCTCACATTTAATTTCATGTCCATAATGAGTTGAGACATCCAGATTCACTGGGTAACAAATTAGATCTACCATCTTTGACAAATCCTCCTATCCTTTAATGTTTGTTAGTTTTATTTTCATCTTAGATATAGTTTGGGCATTTGTTTCTTTACAGTTTTGGATCCTTAGCACATTTTGGCACTTTGTAATTAGTTCTTGTGGTTCTCTTATCACCAAAAATTCTAGTAGGAGTGAGGCCAAAATAATAGTGAAAGATGGGAAGTCATGTTGTAACTTTTGGATGAATTAATAGAAGATTTTTTACTGACAAAAACCAAAAAAAAATGAAAATTATGATTGGTGTAAAGGAGATGACACGGATTCAGAGATATAAATAGGAGAGGTTTCTTATGATGCATTTAAACCAAGCCATACCCACCTCATTTACTTCCCTTTTGCTGGGTTGTGTTATATTCTTTCCACAACTAGCCTACGTAATTAACCGAGGGTTTAGAAGGGGGGAGAGCCACCCTTCATTGCGACGATTGCGTAGTGGGGGGAGTCAGAGGGGGTTTGAGGGGTGAAAGTGACCCCACTCTATGGGGTCCAGGGCAGCGCCTTGGAAAATTTTGGTTTTGGACCCTATGTTAGGTTGGGCGAACCTACCTATGATTTTGTGCATGATTTTCGCACATGGTTTTGGACGCGATGGTTTTCGATCCATGGTATTGGATGCTCGGCATGTATAAATATGTATTGTAACATTGAAAGGAATATAATGAAAAATCAAGCTGGTAGTCTCGGTTTTGAGATCCAGTGGGAAATCTCTGTGTATATGTGTTTTATGTGTTATGCTCTCGCATGTTTATTTTTCCTGTGATTTAGAATTCGTATGCAGGTAATTTCTGTACGGGGTTAAAACCTACATTTGGTATCAGAGCTGTTTTGGCTTCAAGGGGACGCCTTTGTTGCTGAGGGGTTTCGCTCGGGCCTGTGGAAGACCCTGTTCAGTGGGAGATCTGCGAGATCGATTCTGGTGGTGAAAGAAGATGGCGAGCAGCGGAAAGATAGAGATTGAGAAGTTCAATGGTCAGAGTTTTGAGTTGTGGAAACTCAAGATGGAGGATCTGTTGGTGGATAAAGATCAGTGGATCGCGGTAGATCCGGGTACTAAACCAACGGGAGTGACAGATGAAGAATGGAAGAAGTTGGATCGGAAGGCAAAGAGCACAATACGATTGTGTGTCTCAGATTCAGTATAATGTATCAGGGGAAGCTACAGTGAAGGCTTTGTGGGACAAGTTAGGGACTTTGTACCAATCTAAGTCTCTGGTGAATAAATTGTTCCTGCAGAAAAAGCTATATGAGACTCGGTGACAGAGCATCTGAACGCATTTAATACTCTGGTAAGTCAGTTATTATATATTGATATTAAAATTTTAGATGAAGATAAGTGCATCAGTTTGTTGTGTTCTCTACTAGATTCGTGGGATAGTCTGGTTATTGCAATAGGTAGCAATACAACAGACTTGCAGTTTGATGAAATAGTCTCATCCTTGCTGACGGAGGAAATGAGACGGAAAGATATGGAGAGCTAGAATGGTGATGCCTTTTTTGTACGAGGATGGTCCCAGAACAGAAACAAAAATAAGCCATCGAGTGGGAGATCTAAATCTCCAGGAAAACCTATAAAGGTGGTGTGTTAGAAATGCGGAAAGGAAGGGCACTACAAAAGGGACTGTAAATCTAAAGCTCCTAATAAAGGAAAGGGATCTGATGATGCTCCTTCTGTAGAGGCGAAAACCACCTCAGATGAAGGTGGGGATGTGTACTTGGCTTCTTCAATTACACATGTAGATCATGAGGCATGGTTTATTGGCTTAGCTGCATCCTTTCACTTCACTCCCCATAGAGAGTGGTTATGCAAGTATGAGAAATATGATGGTGGTGATGTCTTTTTAGGGGATGATAGGAAGGTTAGAATCATTGGTCGTGGAAAATTAAATTTGAAGTTGCAAGGTGGAAGAGTTAGAACACTTCTGGGTGTTCTACATATTCCTGCATTGGCTAGAAATCTGATTTCTTTAAGCAAGTTAGATGATGCAGGTGTCAAAACAGTGTTCGAAAAGGATACCTACAAGATGGTTCGGGGAGCACTGGTATTGATGCGGGGAGTTTGGATTGGAACTTTGTACAAGCTGCAAGGTAGCACTGTTTTTGATGGGTGCAACAATTCCACGGTTCCTAAAAGTGGAGTAGAAAATTTAGTGGTCTTTAGAGAGAAGACCATGTTGTGGCATCAAAGGCTTGGACATATTGGAGAGAAGGGCCTTCAAATACTTCATGGTAAAGGTATGGTAGTAGGTATGAGTAATAGCTCTTTGGATTTCGATTTCTATGAAAATTGTGAAGGTTCCATCATTGGGTAAGTCTATGTACTATGTATCATTTATAGATGACTTCTCAACGAATACATGGATATATGTCCTTAAGAAGAAATCTGAAGTCTTTGACCGGTTTAAAGAATTTAAGGCTCGGTGGAAAATGAGACTGAGAATAAGATTAAGGTCTTGAGGATAGATAACGGTGGAGAATTTTGCAGTAATGAATTTGAAGAATTATGTAAGAAGTGTGGTATAGCACGGAAAAAGACTACTCCTTAAACACCTGAGAAAAATGGAGTTGCAGAAAGAATGAACAAGATGTTGATTGAAAGGGCAAGAAGCATGCTCAGTGATGTTAGATTAGGATAGGAATTCTGGGCAGAGGCAGTGGAGACAGCATGTTACCTGGTCAATAGATCACCTTCATCAGCGTTGGAAGATAAGACTCCACAAGAGGTATGGACTGGTAAGAAACCCTCTCTTTCACATCTGAGGGTATTTGGATGTGATGCATATGTACATGTTCCAAAGGAGAAATGAACCAAGTTGGATAGTAAATCTGAAAAGTGCATCTTTATTGGGTATAAGGATGGTTTAAAGGGTTATAAGCTTTGGAACCCCGTAACAAGGAAGGTTGTGTACAGCTGAGATGTGGTGTTCATAGAGGTGAAAGATGTCATTAAACATGAAGTCCAACCAAAGGAACCTAAGAAGATAGAGTTTGAGCTAAAGGAGGAAGAATCAGACTCTACAACAGAGGAGGAATCAGAAGATGAAGAGCCACAAACTCTGGGTGTGAGAAGATCAGTTCGAGAAAGAAGGCAACCATAAAGGTATAGTCCATCTGCTTTCTGTTCAAATTCTGCTTTATCTATTACTGATGATGATCCCAAAACTATGAAGGAAGCATTAGATTCAGAGGATGGAAAACTCTAGAAAGAGGCCATGGTTGATGAAATGGCATCTTTGCACAAAAATGAGGCTCGGGATCTGGTGGAGTTGTCGGTTGGAAGGAAACCCATTGGTAGCAAATGGGTGTTCAAGAAGAAGACAAATGCAAAAGGAAAGGTGGAGAAATACAAAGCTTGGTTGGTAGCAAAAGGTTATTCCCAGGTGTCAAGAATTGATTTCGGTGATATTTTTTCTTTTGTTGCCAAAGTAACTTCTATTAGATTAATTTTATCTATTGTTGCTGCTTTTGATTTTGAGGTAGAACAAATGGATGTGAAGACATCATTTCTTCATGGGGATCTTGAAGAGGAGATCTACATGAAGCAACCTGAAGGCTTTGCGGTGAAGGGTAAGAAAGAATTGGTATGCAAGTTAATGAAGTCTCTGTATGGAATAAAACAGTCACCAAGGATGTGGTATCAGAAATTTGATACATTTATACAGGGACTTGGCTTCACCAGAAGCAAAGCAGATCATTGTGTATTTTAAATTAATTGGTGACCATGTTATTGATCTGGTCTTGTATGTGGATGATATGTTGCTGGTTGGAAATGACAAAGAAATTATCCAGGATTTGAAGACCCATTTGTCCTCCAAATTCGACATGAAATATCTTGGTGTTGCAAACTATATTTTGGTTATTGAAATTAAAAGAGATCTAACAAAGAGGAAGCTCTAGTTAAACCAAAGGAAGTATGTCGAGAAAATATTTCAGAGGTTTAATATGCAAGATAGTAAACCGGTAACGGTTCCTATTCCTATAGGTGTAAAGTTATCTATTGAACAGTGTCCCAAGACACAAGAAGAGGAAGAGGACATGTCTCATGTTCCATATGCAAGTGTAGTCAGTAGCCTGATGTATGTGATGGTCTGTATTAGACCAGAAATTGCACATGCAGTGGGAGTATTGAGCAGGTTTATGTCAAAGCCAGGGAAGGAGCACTGGACAGTAGTGAAGCGGGTTTTAAGGTATTTGAATGGCACTAGTGATTATGGTTTGTGCTACCAAGGAATACCAGGATTGGACAGAGTATTTGATATTCATGGCTTTGTTCATGCAGACTGGGCTGGAGATATGGATCAGAGAAGATCTACAAGTGGATATGTGTTTAACCTATTTGGAGGTGCAGTCAGTTGAATGATTAAGAAACAATCTATAGTGGCACTATCAACTACAGAGGTAGAATACATGGCAGCCACTTATGCAAGCAAGGAAGCAATTTGATTGCAGAGATTATGTTCAAATATGGGGTTAGTATAGGGAGCTATAAGGATAGACTGTGACAGCCAAAGTGCAATTTTCTTGGCAAAGAACCCTGCATATCATTCAAAGACAAAGCACATTGATGTTCAGTGTCACTTTGTAAGGGATATGATAGAAGACAAAAAGGTGTTGCTGGTAAAGGTGGACACTTTGAAGAATACTGCAGATGCATTGACAAAATTTGTGAGCTCTAGGAAGTTCTCTTGGTGTAGAGAAACAATGGGCATTGCAGAGCTAGATAAATGACTAAGCTCTCTTATGCCCCCCTGTGGAAAGAAAACAACAAGTGGGAGAGTGTTGGGTTGTGTTATATTCTTTCCACGACTAGCACACGTAATTAACCAGGGGTTTAGAAGGGGGGCGAAGCCCCCCCTTCATTGCGCCGATTGCATAGCAGGGGGAGTCACAGGGAGTTTGAGGGGTGCTGGTAACCCCACTCTATGGGGTGCAGGGCAGCACCCCAGAAAATTTTGGTTTTGGACCCTATATTAGGTTGGGCGGACCTACTTATGGTTTTGTGCATGATTTTCACACATGGTTTTGGACGCGATGGTTTTCAATCCATGGCATTGGTTGCTTCGGCATGTATAAATATATATTGTAACATTGAAAGGAATATAATGAAAAATAAAGCTGGTAGTCCCAGTTTTGGGATTTAGGAGAAAATATCTGTGTATATGTGTTTTATGTGTTATGCTCTAGCATTATTTATTTTCTGTGTTTTAGAATTTGTATGCAGGTAATTTCTGTATGAGGTTAAAACCTACACCTTTTCTTTTATTTCTGACAAATTAAATGGCCTACTCAACAGGCAATGAAATTTTAGTATGGGTTGCTAGAATAGAGGCTAGTTCTCATATTTTCCCCTTCCTTGTGGGATGCAAGGAAAATAGGATGAAAATCTAGGAAAAAGAGAAGTCAGCACAGAAAATGAAGCCAATGAGGAAAAACGAAGTAGGGGTAAAACACATCAAATATAAGAGAAGAATGCAAGGGGAGAACACAAAAGGAAAAATGTGTAGGAGGAGCAAGACAAAACTTGGAGAAAAATGCAAAGGAAAAAAATGCTCAGACAACATAAGAAGAAAGAAAATATCCCTGAGATAGTGCTCTATGTTTGGGAATGCATTCCTTGTGATTTTGTCGAGGTATGGGTTATGTGCCTATGATGATGGGCTAGTGACGGTCCGGTGGAGATTTGAACTGCTTAGCACCTATTGAGTAAGCACATAAACCACTAAGTTCTTGTTGTATAACCTTTTAAACCACTTAGTGTTTGTTGTATGGGCTAATAAACCATGTGTGTGCTTATTGGAAGGTTGATAAACCACTAGGTAGGTGAGTTGAGAAACTATGGTGCTTGTTGAAAAGAGATAATAAACCACTAAGTGTTTTTTGAGGAAATTGATAAACCACTTAGTGTTGGATAAGTAAGCTTATAAATCACCTAGATATTGGGCTATAGATTCTTGTAGTTCTTACCTTGAAAATCTAGTTCATAAAACACCTTGTTGGGATGGGGTCCCCTGGGTCATTTTTGAGGCAAAAACCCAATTTTTGATGTAAAAGGATGTAAAGTCTCTACAAATTATGGTCGGAGAGCACATAGCTAGTTAAGAGTAAAAAAGGGTTTTACTCTTCTTTTATGTATCTTGAGTCGGATTTTGAAGATATATCCATGGTTCACAGACTAAGGGATTGTATAAATAGATGTGTCTTAGAGAGTCTAAGGCATGTAAGTAAGAATTCTATGGGTACGAACGAGAAGTCTAACCCAAAAGTAGAAGCCTTAGAGGAGGGAAAGGCTTTGCAGTTGAGTGCGCAAAGGCCTAGAGTAGTGTCTGCATTTGAGTGCATGGACCCCTACAGTTGAGTGCGCAGGGAAGTTTTGAGTCTATAAACCTTTTCTGAATATCGATAAAGAAGATTGTTGTAGAAATTCCTTTTTTCAAGTTCCTTTATTTCTGTTATGTATGAATGCTCTATATGTTGTGATGAATGATGGTTTTATAAAATAATGATGTATTGATGTGCAATTTTACTTAATATGTATTGTTATCTGAATGCAATTAATACGAAGTGATTACGCTTTCTATTAAAGTTATCGCACACTTAGGTAATTCCGAGTAACTATTGATCTAAGGGTAATCTAAAGTGTGCGTAAGTAGCTAATTGACCTGTTCAGGGTTTGCAAAAGCCAATTGTAGACCTTCACAGAGGTCTAGAGGCTAGTTGAAGGAAGTTACAACAATAGGTCATAGGAGCATAGAGGCCTACACAAAGGCAGATCTAGGTCGCCAAAAGGACATCACACCGATCTCTAGGTGCGGAAACTTGGTTCCAGCATCCCCCCCATACTGCTTTGGGTGAGACTTTAGTTTGTGCACCGTGGATTGATGCTGAAAGTGCTAGTAGTGTAGGGATTTGTTTGGCGCAACTAACTCTGAACCTGGGTTAGGACCCCCTAAGCCAACACACCTATATAGCTTATTCAATCTCGTGTACTTAGTAGTGCTTCATCTGAGCCATGGAGAAATCCCTGTGATTAACTTCAAGGAGGTAGAAATTCACTATGGTTCTTACTATGAGAGATTAATTGAAAACCACCTTAACAATGAACTCCTCCTCTTTCCTATTTGATTAAATATTGGTGTGAAATTCCCTTGAGAAAATAACTCCTCAGATTCTAAATCTAAGTTAGGGGTGGTCAGCAACAAGAAAGAATTGCAGTGTAGTTGGCTTATGGTTGGGTGGAGAGTTGAAGTCCCTCCTTTATTTTCAACCATTCAAGTTAAACATATAAGTATATTTACTTGTATCTATTTGCACTATGGATGATGAAAAATGTTTCATATGAAGTGTATGGGTCAATACTACCTATAGAGGGATGTTGAGATTTATGTATGTTCATGGTGAATTTTTTTCTTTATGTTCCTTCACAGTTATGTTGAACTTATTTATTTATGTGTTGTTGTTATCCTAATTAACGATAGAGTTATTTATAAATTATGAAAAACGTAGTTGATTTAGGGGGTAATGATTTATGAGAAGAAAGGAGATTGGTTTTAGACAAAAATTGATAGTGTGTAATCTAGCAAGATGATCAAATCTATATAAATACCTTAGTTTTCTACAAAGTATGGTCTCATATAGTTATATTAAAATATCGTATTGTCTCATAGTTTAAAAGTAGTTTACAATGAAGAAGGTTAAGCATTTTATGATTTTTTTAAAAGAAATTGTTATATTTGAAAATTTGTTAAATAAATTTAATCAAAATTAAATTTTAAATTAATGAAGTTATTCTTTTTAATGTAGAAATGAATTTAATATTTTTTAATACATTTTCAATTAATCAATGTTAACATCTAATAATTTACAATTTTATTAAAGTGATTCTTTTTACATATGAGGCTAAAAAGATTATTTTCATTTTCCACTATTTTTGGCAATTACAAAAAACAAATTATTACATAGAATAGATGTGGATATATATGCATATCATCTCAGATAAGAGGCTAAATTGAAATTTAGGAGTAGTCTCTAGTTTCATGCAATGAAATAAGATGAGATGCTATTAGAGATCATATTCTCTCATCATAGATAGCCTTGATAATGACCATAAGGGATAATGGCTTTCTTGTGAATACTACTCGAGTAAAACTAACCTCAATAATGATCACAAGGGGCATTGACTTTTTTGTGGATGTTATCTAGGATGAAACCATATTTTGAATATAGCTCATTTTCCTTAGATGTAAGAAAATACATCAATTTCCCAAGACCCAAAACATTTAGTAAAAGTCTACATATATTTCTTTGCTGAAGAGTAATTGTTCCAAGTTTTTCCTTTGTGATACAATTCTTGGTGAGATTGTTATTTTATGTTGTTTGAAATGTATTTTTGAATGCATAAACTAATTTAGAACCTTGAAACACTTGGAAACTCAGGCTATACATATTATACATATTAGGCAACTAAAAAATGCCATTTAATCATTGTTTTCTCATATTTCAAGAAAAACTCATAAAAAATATACCCCAAAAGCGAAAAGCATAAATAGCTATTTTATTTTCTTAAATAATAACAATGAGTAAGCAATTCATTAATAAATAACAAGTAATCACCCAAGGAAAAATGAATTTCAAAATGCTAAATCTCATCAAATTGAATATTCTTAATGAATCCATGGTCATCCATAGTTAATTTTCACAATTATAACAATGATAATTGATAGAAACATAAACCTTTTTATTGTATTTCATGAGGAACTCACTCTCTTGCATAGAATTTTCCCATTAAATTCCATCCTCTCTTGTTATAAACAAGTGTTCCCATCTTAGAAGAGGAATAAGTATAATAGTTGGTTTAATCTCTACATTAATGGTTGTTACTTGTAGTACCATATGGTATAAATGAGCCACGTAGGTCAAATAAACATTAAAAATTGTTTTTGAAATAATGGTGAAAACAAGGACCATTGAGCTCCTAACTTGCCATAATTGAGCTCTTAAATTTAAGATGGTCCAACTATTGAATTTTAATATGCAACAATTGTTTCAATGTTTGTTGTCTATCAAATATTCTCCATTAATTTAAGATGCAACTACTTGTAGTACCACATGGTATAAATGAGCCATGTTAGCCAAATAATTACATGAGGTGACACTTTTTAATGTTTGTTGTATATCAAATATTCTTTTCATATTACTTTTGATGAATTTTATATTTTTTTTAGTTTGTTCATGACTCGTGGGACTAGCCTTTTGCTAAGAAACCTTGACCCAATGACATCTAATCCATCAAAAATACTCAAGGATAACACTAAACTTGGACCACACCAACCTTTAACATGGTTGGATGTTTTGTACCCACAATGTTTCAAACTCGCAACCTTCACACAAGGAATTTTTTAACAGAACATCCTATCACCAATTATTTTACATCTCGTGAATAAGGATTTTTATATTATTTAGTATCAAATTTTGGTTCAACTTTAAGATAGTCATGTCATAATATATTATGTGAATTAAATGACACCATTCAAATATTTGAATTTTCAAAAATTTTGTTTAATCAACATAACTTCTCACTCTATCAAATATCTATAATTAAATTTAATAATACACTTAATTAAAAAAAACATAATATAAATTAGATTATTAAAACTATTTTGGAATAGCTAAAACATCGCATCAATAATTTATAGACTCTTGTAATAATTTTTGAGGTGAGTTTTCCTAATATTTTTTATTATAATTAATGTAAAATTAAATTACCAAACTTTGTTTGCATTTTAATTCATAACTAAATTATTTTGATCATGAAGATACAAATAATTAGTATAAATATTAAAACAGTTAATAATAGTAACTAGAACAAAACTAATATGTTGTTTATAAGTAAGAATTTCTTACTTTATCTATTGTTCATGAGCCAAAAAAAACTGATGAACTTTGTTTTAATACAAAATAGAAATATTAATGATAATAAAAATAATTTACGGAATCAAATTTTAAGAATATCAATATATTTAAACACTTCACAAATAAATATTAAACACTTTGGAATAATTAGTTTTGTAAGTTTTCCCTCCTTTATTCATTTAAAAAATCAAAGTGTACTACTTTATTGTTATTATAATTCATAATTGATTTTGATTTTTAAAATGATTAATACTGAATATGGGATATATTATTAAAACCAATGTCATTATATAATAACTTTATAGGCAAGAAATTCCTCACATAAATATGTATTATTGATGAAGTCTTAATCAAGTTACCTTTTAATACAAAAATAACTTTATAAGTAAGATATTTCTTACTTTATTTATTCTTCATGAGCTTTAAAAAACCATGATGAGCTTTGTTTTAATAAAAAAAAAAAAATATTAATGATCATAAAAATAATTTAAGGTGTAACCTAAAGTGCTAAGTGGAGTTGAGGTTGAGGGCTAAAGAGTTTTTTACTATTATTTTCATAGATCTAGAAGATATATTTAACAGGGTTTTCGAAAAAATCTTTACTTCTTGAATAATGTGGGTATTTTCATGTGATTTTGGGAGGAATGTTACAACTCAAAGAAAGAACATTTTCTCATGACCCCAATCCCGGTTCGCTTGTTCTCTTTCCTAGATGAGTTTTGGGAACCAAACATTCTAGAAGGAATTGGCAATGCCATTGGGGATTTCTTGAAATTTTAGAGATCACAAATAGGAGAAGGCATGCTTCCTATGCTAGAATCTGCATATACATGAATATTTTAGAACCCCTATTGGATTCGATCGATCAGGAATACCAAGATGAGATCTAGACCCAACCCCTAGATTACTAACATGTTCCTTTTAAATGACATCATTTCGATGAGTACGGGCACTTGATTAGAGATTGTCCATTAACAATTGTTGAGCTTTAAGCAAGCAAATCCCAGGAGACAATAAACAACTTTCAAGAGGTCTCCTACAAGAGAGGTAAATCAAACTGTCCCTAGCAAGACAAACCTTCGTTGGAGAAAGGTGATGCGATGCACAAGGAGAATATCGATGTAAATCCATTTGCAATAATGAATCAAGAGGTCCAATCTGGTGAATCAATGGAAGAAGGGGTGCATAAATCTGAAGAACACCCTATGGAGGTGGAAAAGCAAGTTGGAGTGAAGGGTGAAAGCACCATGAAGCGCAAGATAACAGTAGAACCAATTGATAATTTTGATCTCAAATAATTATTATCCAACGTGAACTCAATTATAGGGGTGAAATATTTCTGTGCACTTGGGAAAGAACAAGCCAAGATAAATCTTGATAGAATAGATACATCACTTCCTTCATTTACATGGTCACTGGTGAAAGACTAATGTACAATTAGAAGGAGGATCTATAGTATCAAATGTGCAGAAGGGCTATCCTAGCTGCAAAAATCAAAGAAGAAGAAAAAAAACAAGTGACTGGAGTAGGAAGGTGTTGTAGTGACTACAACCACCCTCCAAAATTTTGCCTTAACTTCATTTTGGAGCCTCCCTACCAACCTTTCACAGCGACATGTCTTGCCTTGTCAAGTACACAAGCTTCAATGATTTTCTTGCAGAATGACAGCCTGGCCGTGAGAGCTTGTTTCATTCCCCTCACGGGTTGTTTCTCCGGACTTGGTTCAGCTACAGGCTAAGAATCTCCCTCAAGAAATTGCGTAATTATAGAGGGGAACTAGCCTTCCCTCCAGAAATTGCACAATTCTATCTGGCATCCTGCTGGGCTCCATAATTGCGCAAATATTCCTGTCACTATTCACTAGAAAAATTGTGCAACTCCTCCCAACAGGACTACTCAGCCTAGAAATTGTGCAATTTTGGGCAGCAGTTAGTTGCTCTGCCTAGAAATTGTGCAATCCCTCTAGGCAACCAACCCAGCTCCCTCCCAGAAATGCACATTTTTTCCTCCCAACCGAGCAGACTATTGCATGTGTAGTTGAGTTGACTAGTTCCCTCCAGGACTGCGCAAAAGTGGTTTTCATGCATGGGTTGATCCTCCCAAGGCAGCATTCAAAGGCATCCCCTAATTTAGGGATCTACTTTTAGCAGCTAGAGGTTGCATGCAAGGATAATTTCAAAAACCTCCCACCAAGTGTCACTCTTCCTAGATTTGTGGCATGTACATCATGTCTTCGATTTTATCAAAACTCATCAACCGCACATGATAGAGCTCATTCCTCACATCGACCTTGTAGCTCTGACATCCCACATTGCATTTAGGAGTCGTTGACACATTCAACTCATCTTTTTTGGGGTAAGCCCGCTTTTCATGTCTCATGTTGTGTTTCTGTCGCTTTTTGTGTTTCACTTCATGTGAGTGATGTCTGCTTGATTTCGGTGAGTGCTTGATGTCATTTGCATGTGTGTTAGCTTATATAAGCATTGTTTAAGTTTTCATTTGCAACAAACTATTGTTGCATGCATGACACTATTTTTCACAAATGGTCGTCGTTGCGGCAAATCACTTCACACACATGTATGCCTTCCCATTTTTTGTATTCTACACTTATTGTTTACATAAATGATCACTCACTCTTGTTTGCAGTCATCTCACCATGCATTCAAACTTCTCATGTTTTTAGTCGCCCATCAGCCGAATTGGGCTGCCTTGGCTCAGACCTTGCCTTGCCCGGCTAACATTGTACATTTCTAGAAGTGAAGGCTCTGCCTTCCCTCCAGAAATTGTGAAAGTCTAGCTAGGCACTAACATCTAGGATTGCATTATGCAATTCTTGGAGGAAGTGTCTTGTTGGCCCCAGAAACTACACAATGCAGTTTGCTGGTTGCATGTCACTGTTGACTGAAATTGTGCATTGCCCATTGCGTAGTTTCAGTCCTCAGGAGGTCGCGTTGGACTGTGCATTGCATAGTTCTAGCAGTTAGTCAACCTCCTGATAGTCTAGACTATGCCTTGCACAATTTTGGCAATTAGTCTCCCGACCTCCCAACGAAAATTGCACAACCTTCATGATCAGTCACACAGGTATGTTGCAAGTCAGTTCTCAAGTTTGTTTTGGTTTTTGTCAGACCAGGAGGTAACTCCTCATAAAAATTCATGAAATTCATTCAGGTTGGTCTTTATTATATACATGAGGGAGAGACTATTCATTTCATCTCCCGGTGACTCTTCATATTTTCTATTATTTATTTACATCAATTTCAGTTATTCACCCAATCATGATGATTAGGTGTCAACATTGCCCCCCTTAATCTGAAGGGATGTTGGTGGGTCCAAGCATCGTTCTGAATCTTTCAAGCCTTTCTCTTCCAAGCGCTTTGGTGAAGATGTCTACAATTTTGGTTTTTGTCAGACCAGGAGGTAACTCCTCATAAAAATTCATGAAATTCATTCAGGTTGGTCTTTATTATATACATGAGGGAGAGACTGTTCATTTCATCTCCCGGTGACTCTTCATATTTTCTATTATTTATTTACATCAATTTCAGTTATTCACCCAATCATGATGATTAGGTGTCAACATTGCCCCCCTTAATCTGAAGGGATGTTGGTGGGTCCAAGCATCGTTCTGAATCTTTCAAGCCTTTCTCTTCCAAGCGCTTTGGTGAAGATGTCTACAATTTTATCATTAGTGGAACAATGGCGGAAATGGATTGTTTTGGCCTCAACATGATGTCGAATCAGATGATATTTAGTATTGATGTGTTTCATTCGATCATGGAAATTTGGGTTCTTGGCCAAATTTATTGCCGAGGTATTGTCAATCATGAGTGGAGTCGATTGTACTTGTTTTACCAGCAAATCTTCGAGAATTTTCCTGAGCCACACAATTACTTTTGTTTCCTTAGCTGCTGCCACATATTCTGCCTTTGTTGTGGAATCTGCTGGAACTGATTGTTTGTGTGATATCCAGGAGATAGCTCCTGATCCAAGACTCATAGCATAACCTGAAGTAGATACCCTAGTTTCTTTGTCTCCATCGAAGTTTGAATCAAAGTATCTAATCAAACTGAAGTCATCCACCTCTGTATACTTGATTCCAAAGTCTTGAGTTCCCTTCAAGTACCTTAGAACTCTTTTTGCAACAGACCAATGTCCCTCACAAGGTTGTTGAATAAACCTAGAGAGGATTCCAATAGCAAATGAAATGTCTGGTCTGGTAGTAATTAGGTAGTTGAGACTTCCTACAAGTTGTCTATACTTTATTGCATCCTCAAATTCTTTTCCTTTAGTGAATGTGAGCTTTAGGTTTTGTTCCATTGGAGTAGTAAGGGGATTGCATTCTATCATGCCAAAGTTGTTCAATAGACCTCCAATGTACTTCTTTTGAGAAATGAATATGGACTTCGGATGTTGAGTAACTTCAATACCAAGATAGTAATGGACATAGCCCAAATCAGTCATTTCAAAACCTTTCCTCAATTCCTTCTTTATGGATGCAATGTAGCTTTCATTATTCCCTATCATCAAAAGATCATCTACATATACCACAAGATATACAACTGTTTTGCCAACCTTCTTGACAAACAAAGTTGCATCATCAAGATCAAAATGTTTGAAATTGAGTTTCAGAAGATGCTCAGTTAGTTTTTCATACCAGGCTCGCGGTGCTTGTTTGAGGCCATACAAGGATTACACAAGTTTTCATACTTTATGTTCATGTCCTTTCATAGCAAATATTTCAGGCTGGGACACAAAAACATTCTCTTTTAGATCTCCATTCAAGAAAGCAGTTTTTGCATCCATTTTAGGAATTTCCAACTGTTCTAAGCTGATAGGGCAAAGAGAGTCCAGATGGTAGCCCATTTTGCTATGGGGGCAAAAGTCTCCTCATAACCAACGCCTTCCTTCTGTGAAAAACCTTTTGCCACAAGCCTGGCTTTATGATTGTCAAGTGAACCATCAACTTTATACTTGTTCTTGTAGACCCACTTGCAACCAATTGGTTTGGTTCCTAATGGAGGATCAACCAGCTTACAAGAGGCATTTTTGATCAGGGCATCATATTCCTTTTGCATCGCTTCTTTCCATTCATCATGAGAAGTAGCTTCTTTGAAGGAAGTTGGTTCGAAATCTGTAGACAAATTCAATTCACAATCATAAGAAACATCCATATCAGTAGGTGAATTAGAGTCATCTACATCATCTCCATTTTGCCAGTTTGAATTTCTAGTTCCTGTCTTTCCAACCTCATCGGGATGAACACTTTCAAGTGTCTTTGTCAGCCACTTTGGGGGACCTTTCTCAGACAGTCCAGGCTACTCTGTTGATTGAGTTGGGACTGAATCAAGATTGAGTCTCCCAATTCTATCAATCACATCACTTAAAGTATCATCCATTGTTGGATTTTCATGCAGGGGAGAGAGTACTTCAGAAGAAGATTCCATAGGTTGATCTAGTATAGGAATCCCCCCTTCAAGATGTGGAATATGATTATCAAATTCTTGAAATGATTTTGCATTTGCGAATGTATCCAAGCGATCAAGTTGTCGCTCAACAACATTGTCAGTTTTGGATGTTTCAAGAAAGATTACGTCTCTAGATACACCAAATTTTTTATTGACTTCATCATAGAGACGATATGCTTTGGAGGTGTTTGAATACCCCAGGAAGATACACTTACGAATTCTTGCACCAAGTTTGTTTCTATGTACCTTTGGTATCAAGGCATAACAAGTGGAACTAAACACCCTAAGATGCTTTACCAAAGGAATGTGCCCATACCACATTTCATTGGGAGTCTTGTTTCTGATAGCATTAGATGGACATCTATTCTTTATATATACAACACATAGAACTGCATCAACCCAAAACATCAATTTTACATTTTTGAAAAACATCATGGAGTGCACCATGTTTAAGATTGTCCTATTCATTCTTTCAGCTACACCATTCTGTTGGGGATTATAAGGCATAGTTGTTTGATGTTTGATCCCATGTTGGCGAAGAAAATTTTCAAATTCATTTGAAGTGTATACTTTTCCATTATCAGTGCGAATAGAGCCAATATGAGATTGTGCATCATTTTCAATCCATGTGTGAAAGTTCTTGAATGTTTGAAAAGCATCAGATTTGTTCCTCAATAAATATACCCAACACATTCTGGTGTAGTCATCAATAAATGTCATCATATATTTATTTCCATTTGTAGAAGGAACAGGAATTGTACCACATAAATCTAAATGAATGAGTTCAAGTTTTCTATGTGCTCTTGAATGTGAATCATGAAAATATTGTTTGCTATGCTTTCCTAGAATGCAAGCATCACATTGCTTAAGTTTCCTAGGAATTGTAGGCAAACCAGTAACACCATTTTTCTTCAACAAGCTGAGGATGTCATAGTTCAAATGTCCAAATCTAGCATGCCATAATAAAATTCATGGAAGTGTACCTTCTTCATAATGAGAATTTTATGAGAAATGTTGTGCACGAGCAGACGTACCCTGCAGCTTGAGAAGCCTTTCTTCTTCTATCCCCTTCATGGCAAGCAAGTGGTCAAATACTTTTCTCACCTCAAGCTTTCCATCAAACATATGAATGGAGTGACCTTGCTGGTGGATGTGGAACAAGGACAACAAATTTCTCTTCAGTTGTGGGAGATATAGAACATGATGCAGAAGAAAGTCTGGAAGACTAGGCAATTTAAGCCTAATTGTGCCAAGCCCTGATGGATTGAGTTTTGGTTGTTCTGCAAAGTATACTGCCTCATCAACATTGTCAATAAATTCTTCAAAAAAATCTTTTCTATGAGTCATGTGGCAAGTTGCTCCTGAATCAAGCAACCAATCATTTTTCCAAGAAGCAAGTGAAGCATTAAATAAGTCTTCATTTACTCCAATATTACATTGTGCCACAACATAATGAGTGGATTCAGGTGCTTTACCTTTGTCTATGTCATTAGTTTTACATTTGGGTTGCTTTCTTTGCTCCTTAATTTTGTCCCAAGGTAACTTGCATGTGGAGGCATCTTGTGATCCATTTCTTTTGCAGCATATGCAGTGCAAATCTGACTTTTCTCCTTGAGAGTGTCTTCCTCCCTCCCCCGCCTCTAAAATATCTTCCTCTTCCTCTTCGACCACCTCTTCCTCTGGAAGAATATTGGGCAAGATTCTTTTCTTTATGAGCAAGGCACGCAGCCTCTTAAGAATATTCAGGGGTTGTCTTCTTTCCAAAATATTTCTCTCTTTCAACAAATTTTTTCACAAGAGAGTCAAAGGTAATATCTTTGAGATTTCCATTTGCTTGCAATGACTCAATATAATTGGAGTAAATAGGATAAAGTGCCTTGAGAAAAGAGATAAGAGGAATATCCAATTCAACCTTAGTGGCTTTAATATCATGCATTATAGATTTTACTTTAGATGCAAGAGCAAGAGGATCATTATTTTGTAATTCAAGAGTGAAGAGTTTAATCATGAGTTGAACAACTTCAGGTGCAGAGTGTGAGTCATAGAGTTCTTTCAGCTTTTGTAAGGCTTCGAAAGCATTTGAAAATGGTGAAATATGTCGACTCACCTCTTCACTTAAAAATGCTACAATTAATGCATAGGCTTTGCTGTTCTTATTTTCCCAAATGGCGAACTCATTATCTGAGGTAGGTTGTTCCGGCTCTTTGTCTCTGTCTCCAACACACACTCCTTTCCACAACTCATTGAAAATGAGGGTGTGTTTTATCTTCCAAGACCACTCAGGATAGTTCTCCTTGTTAGTGAGAACTACTCCCACAATAGATATGATTGAATGCATTGTAAAATCTGTGTACTGTAAAAAAATACTTCTGGCAATATACTAAAAAAAAAAAAAAAAAAAAAAAAAATGTACTTTTGGTGGCAAACTCTATTTTACTTTGAAAAAAATTAATGAGGGATAATATATATCAGAGTTATTAACTGGGGGAGGGGTTATGTGGTGGAGGGAGTATTCAACATATGGGGGAGGTATATATGGAGGAGGGCTGATATCGAGGCCAGTGCATGTATTAAAAAGTGATGTATTAAAAAAAACACAGTAGTGTATTAAAATGAGAGTGGGAGCAGTGTATTAAAACACACAGAGGTCACTGTATGGCGGGACTATTCCCTATTAAAATCACATGAGACAACGGTATTGTATCCCACATCTATCATCGGGAGTGGTATTGTATCCCACAGCTGTCACCATGAGTGCGGTATTACATAGTGGATTATGGCAGCGCATGTATGGGGATCACGGTATTGTTAAGAGCCAACTATGGGGTGATTTTTTTTTTTTTTATAGGTTAGCTTGGATTGGAGGTTTTGGATAGTGGAAACTGTTGCATATGGAGGTGGTATAACATATGGTTGTTTGAGACAAAGACCAACATAGGTTTGGATCGGTGGAGGAGAGGTATTACACAAGTGATATTACACAATCGATTGTTATGCAGTGGATTTAAAACTGGAAGGACTGTATACACTATTCAAACACTATACCATTGAGCCATACGACATAAAAAACTTGGAATTCAATACCATTCTGCTGTGGCATTCAAATACCATTCCACTACGCCCATCTAATACCATTCTGAGCCTGCATCATACACCATGTCCAAGCGACTCCATCACTAGAACGAGGTCTCGGTTTCCACTCCACTGTCAAGTGTTGATACCAATGCAGTATTCTCGCCGAGAGCGCCAAAGAGCAGTGTTATTAGACTGTCAGACCTAGAAAACGCATATGACAGACTAGGAGGAGCAGCGCTTTTATGAAAATGCATATGATAGTGTACTAACAAAGACAAAGGTGTGATTTCTGCAAAATAAGCAGAACATAGGCAAAATAGGGAGTTACAAAGCAGAGGGAAGCCAAAAATGGCGTTGGCTCTGATACCATGTCAGACCAGGAGGTAACTCCTCAAAAAAACTCATGATATTCATTTAGGTATACATGAGGGAGAGATTGTTCATTTCATCTCTTGGTGACTCTTCATATTTTCTATTATTTATTTACCTCAATTTCAGTTATTCACCCAATTTCAGTTTTCGACCGACAAATTGCTTGCCATGAGCGTTTCCATGTCTCCAGGTATCACAATTGTTCATCTACCTCTCAGCAGCATAGGTACAACGGTTTCCGGGAGAGCAGAGTCAAAGACACCGTTCAGAGCACACTTGGGGATGCAGTCGATCAAGTGTCTATGAACTTGCCTACCCACGAAGACATCAACTTGTTCGTAGGCAAGGACATCAAGATATGATGGTAGCAACATCACATCAAGCAACGCCATCAACATTAGTTGAAGGAAACATATTGGATACAACAAACACAAGAGGAAGGTTGTTGACAACACAATGGTAGAACAAAGTTGCAAGCTTAAGCAGATCCACTTGTGATGAAAGAAACTTTGGAGACTCAGGCTATGAGGTGACGACACAACATGAAGGTCATGCGAAGGCAGAGAATGAAATAGAGAAGGGGTTGCATGTGCTAAAGCACCAACTCAAGGAAGAACAAGAGTTGCATAGACGAGAGAATGAGTTGTAATAAGAACAGGTACAACAGGGGGCTCAACATGCACTCAAGGATGAAACAGTGCCCATGTAAGTTATAGATCCATCCTAGTAGCTAGCATGGACCAGACAAGGTGAGAAGTGTTTTTGATCGAATGCAAGGGAATGCAACAATATGCATGTCATTTTACGCATGCATGCGATCCCACCCATTCGGAACACTCACCGAGGAAAAGACAAGAAGCAAGTTCAACTGGAGCTGAACATGTACTTCGACAAGTTGATGCACATGCTATGAGATGAGTTGGACAGAGGAGTCGTACCAATGTACCTGGATGCAACATAGGCAAGAGTTTGCTTCAGCAAGATGTCATCATTAAGCGCATGGGCACCATCATGGACGAACAAGATTGGCATTAGTTCGACACCACCGATCATCACAATGATTTCAAGAGTTAGTCTCACCACAATGGTCCAAGTGTTAGTGATGTCTTGCATAGCTTGCTCAAGGCATTTTGTCTCACATGTGTACATGTGAAGATTGTATGTAATGTTTTGTCATGTGTAAGTTCAAGTGTCAATAGTGGATGTAACAGTCATAGAGTAGATGAAGAGTCATGAGGGTAGATGAATTGTCGCAAAGGGGGATGTCAAGGGCCACCCCACCCTTTGCTATAAAAATTCCCTCATAACTCATTGTATAGCCTTTTGGTCGGCCAAGCTTCGATAGGAGTATCTTAGAGAAAGCTTGGACAATATTGTAATGCGCCTTGGCTTCTCCACTATGTAGAGCTATTATATCTCTTTGGAGGAGCAGGCGGTTGTGGTTGTAATGTTCCACTATTGGAACTAGTGGTTGGACATGGATGTATTGTATGACTGGAACATACACTTCTTAATATAGCAGAGCCAGCACATTTCATGCATATGTTGTATTGTTTTAGATTCTATCTGGTTTACTCTAAATGATATATGTATTTCTTTGCTTTGTCATGCATGTATGGACTATTTTGTGTAAGTATGTATGAATCTTTCTTAAATGTGTTATTGGTTTAACCATCACTTTGGATTGCTCGCTAACTTGCATTCCATCTTGTGATGCTTCTTTGCTCATGTGTTCGAACCTCTCATGCACCTTCCTTGACTTACTACATTTGTCACACCCTTGCTACCAACAGAGACATCTTACTTGCCTCTGTGTGAAACCGTAGTAAAGGCATTATTGTATGACCCACTACTAGAACTCCTACACCAAACAATCTGAGGTCTAATTGGGACTTCTTACCGGGGAGATCCCCTGAAATGTTGGCAGGTCCAACACATCAACATTTCCGGCGCTAGAAGGAGGGCAGATGACAAGTTGTGTCCTGTCATCCTATTTTGAACCTTTGCATGTCTATCATGAAGTCTAGCACTCTACTCCCTCCACAATGTTTTTCGCATGCCGAATCTGTCACCATCACGAGGGAGTTATTTGATCTCTTTACCACATACATGTATGATGCTGAAGGCAAAGTGGCCTGCCTGAGTTCTTAGATAACTTCCTTTCCATGATTCATGAGGAAGATGGATGTTCTAAAGAATAGGCTAGTTTGTTGCTTGCATACACACTTCGCAATTCTCCACATCGGTGGTTGTGTAGCCTACCGGTTGAAAACATTCACTCACTTGAGCACTTACGTGATTTCATCGAGGACACTTTCTATCATTTCAATCTAGAACATCTTGACCAAAAACTGTTACAACAACTAAAGGATCCACATGAATTACCCATGAATTTTTGGCAGTGCTTCCATGATTTGTAGTTTCAAGCTTTGAAGAGTCAGACAAAATTTTTCTATCTTTGCGACCGATTCGAGTATCTCCTTAAGAAATATTCTCATCCCAAGAAGAAGTTTGAACTCAAGCCTCACTCAGTATTCTTCAGTGATGGAGCTACGCAATCACAAATGGATGCAGTCACTGTCATAAGTGACTGTCCGTTGTCCCCTCATCAAACAAATACACCACTGTAGAGTGATGTCGGTGATCATGCTCACACATTTGTTCAACTATCACATCCTCCCAACATCACTTCGCTTAATTTTCGTGCAAATTTGGTTGTGAGTCCATTGAGTTGTCATATTCATTTCGTACCACAACCTCTGTCTTCGTACTTGGTTGTTCCTCCAGATGATATTGTCTTGTGTTCTTCCATTCCGGACTCTACACTTGTTGTGAACAAGGAACAAGCCATAGACAGATTTGGTGTTGCACAACCAACATGTACTGTCATTCATGAAGAGCATGACTGGGAGCTTGAGCATCAACACTCGACAAAGGATGACTCCCTTCCATCCGAGCCTCCTCCGTTCTTTCTTGACATCTTCAGTGAACCTGCCATCCATGATTTCATAGGTGAACCTACCATCCATGTGTATATTCATCTACGGATGCACCCATTGTTGATCACTCGCAGGAAAAACCAGACGTTAGTCCACCATCCAACAATAGAGAGGATAAGTTATTCATTGAAAATCTACTTGACCTTTCATCTGCCTTTTCCATAAACATAGAGGATGAGTTTTTTCGCTTCTCATCTACCCCTCTATTTCATTCATCGGATCATGAGGATGTCGATGAAATCATTTATTTTTCTGATCGTGGTTGTTGTGATCCATTTACTCCCATATTCGATCATGATCATGATTTTATTGCAGTTGATTTTTCAAAGCCACTGGTTTATGATGATTTATCTGACGATGAAGTCAAAACCCCCCAGACTATTGAGGCTCTTCAGCCCAAGCTGATGGTTATGTCAGGCCCTCATTGTCATGAGGTTGGTTTCACTTCTGATCAGGAAATTTTTCAATCGCCCGAGGCTCCTCATCACTCATTTGTATGCTTTGAAGATCAATCTCACACACAGATCATGCTTCCTCCACTCGAACTGCATGATCCCATCGCTCATGCATTGGAGGAATCTTACATTGCAAGCATACGTATGCGATGCAAGTTGTCATTGTTTCATAGTCAAGAGTATGTGTATGCTTCAAAGCTACACACAGTGTCGCATAGCATCGTAACAAGTCCACAAACCACATGTCACGTACTTGCACTCACTTATGTCCTATGAAAACTTTGAGTCATGAAGTGTGTTTGTCTTCATTTTTATATCCTTCTTGTTTGCTGGTTTGCACAACCGGGTTGCTCGTGGACCAAGCCTTCACCAACATGGGTCAACCAATGTGCTGGTGGCTGCATTGGAAATATCACTTCACATGATCAAGCCCATGCATTGTTAGCTTAGGAGTAGGAATAGTGTTTTCTTTCAGTTTGTTTGCTTGCATGCTTGTTTTGTAACTTTCTTTGCTTGTTTTTTTTTCCTTCTTTTTTTCCTTCTTGTTTTCTTACTTTGCTTTCGCATTTGCTTCTGCTTCTACTTTTCTTTTTTGTTTGTTTTCTTGTTTTGTTTGTAGGTTAGTTTCGCATGAAACCATGTATGACTCTTGAAACAAGCTGGGTAAAGTACAAGAGGCCTTGTGCAGCTATCACTACTTGGTTATCTATCATCCTACCTCTATATGAAGAACTTGTTAATTTTATTCCATGATACGTTGATGGAAAATATGTATTGTTCGAAGTGAACTTTGGTGAAAACACAACACTTGCACGTTAACTAGTGTCACCTACTCTAGTAAATTGTTTTTGGGTTAACCCTTGTCAACCCAGTCAAGTAGGGGGGAAACCTTAACAAGCACGTCATAGGTATATAATAAACTACTTCTCTGAAGGAACAACCTCTTCTGCATTTAATAAGTTAGGATCCCTCTTCCGCCTTTGAAATGAATAAGTGCTATGCACAGTTATGAAAAAAACAAAAAAGTGAAAAATTTCGAAAAAATGAAAAATGAATAAGGTGAAAGAAGAGAAAGGCTTCCTGCGCAGAGAGGTGATGCAAGCAACTCCGCCGGGGTACTGACCAGACTTGCTAGCAATGAAGCGATGCTTGTGTTCCTACATGACTCCATCAGGATACTGTTCAGGCTTGTTGGTAGCGGAGCAACATTAGAGATGAAACTAAGACTCTGACGACTATATTGCTTGTGCACCAATATACCCCTCAACCCCAATCAAAACAACTATGTTGACTTGGCTTGCAATGTGTGTCAATTGACCAAGAGCTTAGCAGATGCTACATCTTACAATCAAGAAAGTGTGAAAGCCGAGGTAAACTGAAGACTGAACAATACTTCCAGAGGTGTTAGATTTTCTTTTCACCAACAAGGTCCATTCAGAGAGCTAGAGTTCTGCTAGTGTGTCGTCAATTGTTGTAGTGACTACAACCACCCTCCAAAATTTTTCCTTAGCTTTGTTTTGGAGCCTCCCTACCAACCTTTCATAGCAGCATGTTTTTCCTTGTCAAGTACACAAGATTCAGTGATTTTCTTGCAAAATGACAGCTTGACCATGACAGCTTGTTGCATTCCCCTCACAAGTTGTTTCTCTGGACTTGGTCTAGTTGTAGGCTGAGCAGCTTCCTCAAGAAATTACACAATTCCAGAGGGGAACCAACCTTCCCTCTAGAAATTGTGCAATTCTGTTTGGTAGCCTGCTGGGCTCTAGAATTGCGGAAATCTTCCTATCACTGTTCACTAGAAAAATTGTGCAATTCCTCCCAATAGGATTGCTCAACCCAGCAATTGTGAAATTTTGGGTAGTAGTCAGTTGCTTTGCCCAGAAATTGCGCAATTCCTCTAGGCAGCGAGCCCAGCTCCCTCCCAGCTAAGCAAACTGTTGCATGTGCAGTTGAGTTAATCGGTTCCGTCTAAGACCAAGAAAAACTGATTTGTATGCATGGGCTTCTTCTCCCAAGGCAACATATAAAGGCATCCCTTGATTCATGTATCTACCTTTAGCAGTTGAAGGTTGCATGCAAAGATCATTTCAGAAACCTCCCACCAAGTGTCGCTCTTCCTAGACTTGTGGCATGGGCCTCACGTCTTTGATTTTATCAAAACTCATCAAATGGACGCGACAGAGCTCATTCCTCACATCAAACTTGCAGCTCTAACATCCCACATTGCATCTAGGAGTCGTTGGCACATTCAGCTCAGTTGTTTTGGCATAAGCCCACTTTTCATGTCTCGCACTGCATTTTTGTCAATTTTTGTGTTTCACTTAGTGTGAGTGTTGTCTGCTTAATTTCAGTGAGCGCTTGCTATTGTTTGCATGTATGTTAGCTTATATAAGCATCGTTTCAGATTTCATTTGCATCTCACTGTTGTCACATGCATGACATTATTTTGCACAGACAATCCTTGTTGTGGAGACGCGCTTCACACACATCCATGCCTTCCCGTTTTCTGAATCCTGCACTTTATGTTTGCACAAATGATCATTCGCTCTTATTTACACTCATCTCACCATGCATTCAAACCTCTCATGTTTTATGTCGCATGTCGGCCGAACTGGGCTACCTCAGCCCAGATCGTGCCTTGCCCGGCTAACACTATGCATTTTTGGAAGTAAAGGCTCTACCTTCCCTCCAAAAATTGCACAAGTCTATCCAGGCACTGACCTCTAGGCTGGCATTGCGCAATTCTTGGAGGCATTGGGATCCAAATGGATCCTAAAAACCTCTAAGTCTTCACATAGTTAAAAGCTATCGCATAAAGGAAACCTTTAAAAAAGGCAGATTACACTATTGGGAGTGAAGAACATGAAGAAATAGTGGAAAAACAGAGTATTAGAAGTTTAAAACTACTTTGCATGAGATTCATTGAATCTGGCCGATCAACGGTCCAGATTCGATCAGCATATCGCAATCGGCAGAGGCTATTAGAGTCTATCGGAGGTGGCTATATGGGAAGTGTGACAACGATCAATGCGACTAAACGAGAGCCATTGATCTATGCGCACAGATCAACGGTCTAGATTCAATCGCGCTATCGATATATATATAGATATGGACTTAACCGTGGCCCAAAGGATCGGCAATATGCGATTGCGATATCGCAATATTGCATCAAAGCAACACAAAGGAGTGGGGCTGATGCATGCGACTACTATAGATGGACCCGGCGGGATTATAAATGAAAACACATATATTTTGAGTTTTGGATAACAAGATTTTCCTTTGTATTTCACGTTTTCGTTAAATAAACGAAATACAAAGAAAAAAGCACAGATGCAATGAAAATGGACTCGACAGGATTATGGCTGATAGTTGATAATATTTCAAGTCTGGTAAAAGGGTTTTTTTCAATGTAAATTGCATTTTCGTTAAATAAACGAAAAGCAAAAGAAATGCAAATAAATCAATGAAACCAGACCCAAAAGGGTTTATACATGTAAGTTTATAGGTTTTGAGATCCAAGGCAAGCAGGATTTTAGGCGGGCCATAGGCGGTAAGTGGTTTGGCCAGGCTCTGCCCAAGCCCATACACTGGCTGCCACATGTCAAGGCATCGAAGAGAGAAAAACACCCTTTTCGAGTGGTTAACCCCCATATGCATGGGCCACCCGAAATGAACCTCAGTCGTTGGATCAAGATCTCTCAGATCAATGGTGGAGATGTGATAAGCAATATAAAGGTGGACCCAATAGGAGTTATAAGACAGAATTTATAGTGTTTCATATCTGATATATGGCAGATTGGTGGATTTTCACAGTTTTACATGTATTTCTCTGTGTAAATAGAGAACAACCATTTTTAGGATTTCAAATGCATCGATGGTCCATTCCGTTACAGAGCAGGTGGCCACCATCCCTGAAGGCGTTTAGTAATGATTGGTAACGCTTAGAAGGGGATTCAAGCGACAGAGGCCAGGAGCCAGAAAGCTTGAGAAGGGGAAACAAACAGAAAACGTTGATTGGCTTTAAAGCCACAAGAGACAAAAGACAGAGGCAAGTAGTGTTGAGACAGAGAGCAAACAGAGAAAGAGAGTCAGTGAGGAGATTCTGTGTACTCAGAAAGACTTGGGGAATCTGAGTCAAGACTTGTTGTTTTGTATCTGTTGAGTGAGACTCAAATTGAGCTCACTTTTGTAAAACTTTATTTTTGAAGACATAATAGAGAGGTCACCACTGAAAGCTGGTGCCGGGCCGTTAATATGCCATTATTAGTATCACTTTTGAATGCTTATTCCACCAATTTCTACCATTCTTTATCATGTCATTTATCATAATTTATCATATAATTCCATCTTATAATGATTTATGCTCTTATGGAAAAATATTATTTATTCTCCTTTATTTTTAATAAATTTATGATTATGCATGATTTTATCAATGATGGTTTATTAATAAATTGGTTGTAACATTACTCACCATTTTTAGCCTCGAAGATAATTTCCAGATTGAAGATTGGATTATTAAATATTCCAACTCAGAAATTCGCTGGAATAAGAAGTGATAATTTTGTAGTTGAGATTTTGGGCAAATGAAGAAGAATCTAGAAAATCCGGAACGTGGGTTTTGTCCAGAACGGACCAAATTAACTTCAATAATGAATGGTTTGCCCAAATTCGGCTTGTATTGAGAGAAAATTAGGGTTCTTTGAGCACGAATTTCTCAGATTTGTTGTTGCGATCGTCCTCCAAATCTCAGCTGCAAAGCCAAATTCGACTTGCTCTTGTTGAAAGATGGATGGAAATATATTTTCTTGTTGATCAATTGGTTAGAAACAATCCAATTTTGTAATAATTATCATATTGTAATCATGATAGTTGTAACTACTCTCTGCTCTTTGTGTATTTAAATCAGAACAGAGATCAGAGAAGAGAGATTATGGATTCAGAATTGATGATTCAGAATTAGAGATTCAAGCATGATGATGGATTATTCAGGATGGAATAGGATAGGATAGGAGGAAAGAGGGATTGTTGCATTACCATTGTAATTCTCAAGGCTTTTGTTGTTGTAATGATTTCACAATTTGATGATTAATATATAATTTGGAGGTTGTTGTTCATTTGTCTCATCTGAAGTAGCCCAGCAGCATCCGCTGGCGGCTAAGGGCCCAGCCTCTGGTGGATTATGCTGCTGCTATGTATTATATCTTTAAAATTTCTACTGTGTGATGGTCTGACTTTATTTTTATTTATCGTAATCATATTACTTTACTGCTTGGTATTTCCAGACTGAATGAATTGATCTGTTTTATATACTGTACTTAAATTGCGTTGCTATTCATTTCCTTCTTAACAGAGATCATTGCTTTTCGCAAGCAGATTGTTGTGCTGTTCATTTCATCTATAGAGCTACACTAGTCACTCCAGTAATTTAATAGTTTTCTATTCATTATAGCTATATAAGTTTGGTTGTTCATTTCTAATACTTCACACTACTGTTCATTTACTTTCTGCAATTATTTAAGCTTTCCTTTTAGCATTCTTCTAGTTAGCACAATTGTCTCATTTCGATTAAGTTGCAGTAGCACGATTGCTTTAGTTCTTTGCAATTTCCAATTGGTTATTTAGCGTTGTGTGTGAGGTCAACAATTGTAAATAACACTGACTACCACTGTCTAAATTCTCAGATTGGGGATCTTATTTATGCTTGATTTAATTTATATCAGTTAAACAAGGAATGAGTTATTGCTACTGTATCCTTGACTAATAATTGTTATAGTTTTCTGCATGAATGATTTAAGTTTCAGAGTGTTAAGTTTATTTTAATTGTAAGTATATTTTATTTCAAGCATTCATTTACTTTTGCATTTTTAAGCACTATACTGCAAACATTACTCTTGAGTAAATAGCCGCCTCAGACTGAGTACACTCTTGAAATAAAAAGTCGTCCCTGGGTTGACAATTAATGTGAAGATAATTGGGAGTTAAAAATACACCTTTTATCGCTCAACAGCTGGACAAGGAGTGTTGGGTGAACTCCTTGATTAAACTTGTTGTGTTATGTGTGTTGTCTATTATGTTTCTTTAAATGCTTCATTGTATATGTTATTCGCAATCTTATCGATCCATTGCACTAAGTAATATAGGCAAATCCATGCACATGAGTCTGTAATACCTTAATAATTTTCAAAGATCTCATTATCAGATCAAGTGGTATCAGAGCTTTAGGTTGCTAAGGTTAGATAAGGTTGTGCTAGATTGTTGAATGCTAACTAGGTCAAGCTCAAATTAGGAGAAGGAGAACTGGTTGAGGCTAACCCATAAATTGGAAGAGTCTATCCTAGGAGTAAAATGGCAAAACAAGTCTCATCGGAATCAGACTCTCAGTTCATGGACAATTTCATGACCATGAGATCCATGGTGGAAGAGATGTATTGAGAATTTAAGAAAGGTCGAGGTGAAAGTACTTCAACCTCCAAACAAGACAAAGGAACAAAGAAACCTCTTCTAGATTACCATTCAAAAGCAAAGGGGAAAGGGAGGAGCCTCCTCCATCAACACCTCCTTCTAGCCCTAAAAATAAAAAGAAGAAAACATCTTTGATTAAATTAGATGTAAAATTTGATTTGCCAATATATGATGGAGAATGAAATGCAGAAAAGCTAGATAAATGGATTAAACAGATTGATGTATATTGTAAGGTGTAGAACATCGATTCAGAAGGGAGAAAGACTCAGCTGGTTAGCCTTCGCCTTGGAGGAACTGCCCTAGTGTGCTGGGAAGGCAGGACACAAGCTAATTTGAAGAAGCATGGTAAAATTCTTTCTCCCTGGAGTGAATTTGTTTCTGCCATTAAAATTAAATTCTATCCACTACCTTATATGCAGCAAGCAATGATGAGTTGGCAAACTCTTCGCCAATTAAAGGGGCAAAGTGTACAAAGCTATACCCAGGAATTTAGAAAAAGAGCTTTAATTCTAGGCATTTCTCTAGACTCACCTGAAACTTTGTGGAAGTATATAGGTGGCATACATAGCTATTTGAGGCACACCATTCTCATGTTTAACCCTAATAGCATAGATGAGGTATCAGTTCAGGCTACACATCTGGAGGCTAGAGGCAAGAATGTGAACCCAGAGATTGGGGGATCATCAAAACCCACTGCAAGCAAGAACAAGGAAAAGAAGAAGCAAAAATGGAAGGAGAGGAAGACAAACACTGTACAAAAAGACAAACCTTCATGCACTCACTACAAGAAGGATGGACATGATGATGAACACTGCTGGTCTTTGCATCTGGAGCTAAAACCCAAGAATTTCGGTGGTAAGAAGAAGAAGACTGCTACTGCTATTCAAAAATACTTGGGGTCAGACTCAAGTGATGAAACAACAGTCACAACCACGGGTATAAAAGGTAAAAATTCTGAAGCATCTACAAGTAATTCTGCTCAATCTATTGATAATGAAGATAATGAGAGGAAAAGGCATGAGCTTTTTCATATTAGAGTTATTTCCAACCATCAAAAGATTGATACTTTATTTAATATTGGTTCACAAGTAAACTTGATTTCTGAAATAATTGTAAACAAGTTGGGCTTATTAACAACACCTCACAAGAAACCATATCCATTAGGTTGGGTATGTGATAAAGCAAAGCTACAAGTGACTAGACAATGTAAACTTAGGTTTTCTATTGGGTCAACTTTTGTAGATGAGGTTGAGTTAGATATAGTTCCCCTGGATATATGTGGTATTGTTTTAGAAAGTCCTTACTTGTATGATAGAAAAGCCATTTTCTATAGAACTGAAAATAAGTATCAACTCACAAAAGATGGAATAGAATATGTTGTAAGAGCTCATCAGCTCAAAAATAACTACACTCTCATAAACTCAAGGCAAATGAAAAGAATTGTAAATTCATGCAAGCAATTTTTACTAATGGTTGTAAAGGAAAACACCCCTGATAAAACCAATGCATTTGAAGGCTATGATGCTAAACAAGAAGATGATTTAGAAAAAGTTGTTTCAGAATGTGATATCCTATTTCAAGAACCTAAAGGTCTGCGACCCAAAAGTGAAATAGTACATGATATTCATTTGCAGCAAGATGCTCCATTACCTAGCATCGGAATGTACAGGTTATCTGCTTTAGAGAATGCGGAGATCAAGAAGTAGGTACAGGAGCTACTCGATAAAGGGTTCATATGGCCAAGCACATCAACATGTGGATCTCCAATTGTGTTGGTGAGAAAGAAAGATGGTTCATGGATGATATGCATTGACTATAGAGCACTAAATAAAATAACGACCAAGAATCATTATCCTCTTCCTCACATAGATGATCTATTAGATCAATTGAAAGAAGCAGTTTACTTTTCCAAGTTGGACTTGCGTAGTGGCTATCATCAGGTTAGAGTTGCAGAACAAGATGCATGGAAGACTGCTGTTGAGGTATAAAAGGTGTCTTTTTAACTCCTAATTATCTTCACATTAGTTATCAATCTGGGCAAGATTTTCTATTTCAAGAGTGTACACAGTTTGTGGCAGCTATTTACTCAAGAGTAATGTTTCTAAATTGTAGTACAATGCTCTTAAATACAAGAGTAAATGGATACAGCTAGTGAACTCAAATTACAACTAAAAGAAAGCTTAACTTGCTAATCGAAACCAAACCAAACATTCATTCAAGTATCAGTCAAGAATACAGTAACAATAACTCATTTCTCTTTTACTAATTAATATTCCAAAAGTATTTTCTAATCTGAATAGCAGGGATATCGGTCTGAGAGTGTAGATAGAAGTAGTCAATGCTCTTTACAGTGGAGAATCTCAAGATAACATGTTGAACTAGATTACTAGATTGGAGATAGAATGCTGAACTCAAATGACTAAATCTGAAATCATGATAAGGAAATACTGAAACAAGTAATTGAATAACAACTTGAACCAATACTTCTGCAGCATGTAAAATAGAGTAATTATGTTAATTCTAAGAATATGAAATAGTAAAGTGATGCGATAAATGGAAATCAAACCAAACCATCACACGACAGAAATCATAAAAGAATGATACAGGAATAGCAAGTGAATCCACCAGGGCTGGGCCCTTAGCTGCTAGTGAACATCGCTAGATTACTTCAGTATGAGAGAAGGAACAACAACTGTACTATATATTAATCATTTGCAAAATAGTTACAGCCAGTTTGTACTCTGTTTGGACAATGAGATTTGATGATCAAAGTAAAAATACAACAGTAATTTCTGAATAATCTCCAATCCCCGTTCTCTTTACAATCGCTGCCTACTATAATGGCCAAGCGGTGAGAAGGGTAAAATAGTAACATCGATCCCCAAGGATCAAGGGATCCTAAGGGATTCGCGCAATCTTCCATCTTCAGTTAAGTTTCTTTCCTTACACTGATGCTGTGATCTCCTTTGTTCTTATCCATAATTGCATGCTCCATCCTTGGCTTGCTACCTATATGCTATTTCCTAGCTAGGGAATTTGTTCCATTTCATCCTTTTCCTACATAAGGAGTGATAACAATTAGCTAAATCGTGATGATAGATAATTTCATTATTTTTACCATAATCCTTCAATATATTAACACTTTAGGGTGTAGAAGGGATATAACTAAAGAAAAGGATAATGAAATAAATAATATATATATACCTTTTCCATGGCTCAACATACTCCCCTGCTTACCCTTTCTCATGTCCTCATGAAAACCATATAGTTTGTAAGCAGAGTAGTCAAGGAATAGGCTAGAGAAGGATTGTCATGAAGTGGCCTGAACCCATGATTCTTGGCCAAGGTTTCAAAAATGTGTCTAGTCTGTCTTTTAGGTAATTCATATATAGTTTTATATTCTTTGCAGGATACCAGACAATAGGACTACGAAATCGAAAACCTAGACAATATGGGCCTTCCCTCAAGATGAGGTTGCTATAAGTAACAAAGTGATCTGCGGCCAATTTAAAGTTTTTATAGTTGAATGGTTCTCTGCCCTGCACATTATGATTGGAAACTTTCCATCTGAACTTACCTGCTGCCAAGGAATTGTCTTTGATAGAGAGAAAATACTCTACCTCCTGCTGGACAATTTCTTTGTGAATGGGCCCCAATACATGGATTACTCCTGCCTTTTGCATCAAACTTCTGTGTTTGGCTAACATTTGCAGTGGGTTTTTCGATTCACCCTCCACCCAAAGGTCCAACCCATTTTCTTGCCTCTAGAAAGTATTATGGGCTTTGAACCATTTCAACTGGTTAACAACAAATGAAATGAAAGCTTGAAATTGTATATCCCCCACAAAAGGGTTGGGATTCTTCTCCATTTATTCTTCCAATACAAAATTATGCAATAAAAACTCAGAGTAATCGTTGAACTTTCACTCCATGGTGTTTACAACAATTTATGAAATTTTCCACAGTTTTCAATTCTATGGATTTCCCTGCCGTGAAAGCCTTAATTTTTAACTATAAATACCTTCTACCAAAAATAAAGCATAGTTCTTAGCAGGGGACCTGCATTCTAAAATATCTATGTATAGGGAATAGAGAGTATCCCTTTGAAGCATGATTTCCTCTAGTCTGACCTTTACTTTCTCAGTTCTTTCTTTTGCCCTTTGACATTTCTCGAAGGCCTCGCTTTTTGATGTGTTGATATCCTAAAATTTCCTCTATAATTCTTGAAACCTTTATTGGGGAACAGTCTCTTCCTCAAGCCTTTCTATGGTCAACCGAGCATGTGTCAGATTCTTTTGGTGACTTATTATACTAGGATCGTTGCCTATCAAAATGTTTTTGTCTTGGATATCTGTCTAGGTGTTCTTATTATGAGACTGAGGACCTGTAGTTTGAATATTCTTATCATGGGATGGAATGCTTAAAGTCTGCATTCTTTTATTATGGACAGTTAGTCTTTCTGTCTGGGTGGCCACACTATTGGAGGATATTGCCTCCGTTGGAATAGCTACATTACAAAAATGTACATTCTTTGTTTGGGTAGCCGCTTCTATAACAGTTGCATGTTGTTCCTTATCAATTTGAATGAATATGGGCTCGGTTTGAGTCTCAGTAACCCTTGTAGCTTGGGATTCATTTTGAATAGCTGCATTCAACATTTTCGGGGTTCTGTTTGAAATTTTCCCCCTTTTTAATGTCGTTATCTTTTGTCTGAGTTTTTTCACTAAATTCTCCAGCTTCTGTTGTTCCTTTCTCAACCTCTTAATTTCGCTTTTCTTCTTTCTAGGAGGAGCAACTATTTCACTAATCGTTTCTACTCATACCAATCTCGGTAGCTCATTTGGGTTTTGTTCTCCAAGGGTTGTGTCTTTACCCTGACTGTTTTCTATTTCTTCCATTTGGCCCACATCTTTTGTGTTTAAATTGACCTGACTAGGTTCTTTTGGAGGGGTATCCCTAGTTTGGTCTGCCTCTTCCTAAGTGGCTTCTTCCCTTGTTTCTGCTTCACCAATTATTTCTTCTGATATACTCCGATTGTGGGCAACATTCTCTTCCAATTGTGCTGCTTTAATATTGAGGTTGAGCGGACTTTCGGGCTGTATATATTCACTCATATTGGTCAAAATATGGGCCAATTCAACATCATTAACTAAATCTTATGGTGGACTTGTGCTGGGAGTTAAGGGAAGTTTTTTTTCATCCCTCTCCTCTTCACTAGTATGCTATGTTTCCTCCTCAAGTTCTAACTCTAGGTTATATCTTCCTTCCAGCTATAACGGTTGCTTGTTTTCAGGGCTAGATAATTCTAAGGGTTGGCTGCTGCTACCCAGAAGGTTTTCAGTTGTTCCCTGAATTGTCTCGGCATATCATCTATGTTTTTTGGTCTATTTGTTGTGTTGGTAGTCCTTTTCCTTTTTGGGGCAGGTAAGGCTAACCCACCCTCTACAGTAAACACTAATTCTTCCCAACTGGTTTGTTGTTGGGCTAGATTGTAGCTTACTATCAACCTAATTAAACAATGATGACTTACAACAGTATCGATATGTTGGTATTTCTTTATGCTTTGAGCAACGTCATGCAACAAGAAATTCAAATATGCAGGCAAGTTTACAGAACATCTATGTTTTAAAACTGCTGATAATTTGAGGTGGCGTGGTCTTACCACATATTTTCTTCCATCGCATGTGATATAGCTCTGAATGATTCTAGCCAGCTCTATCCATGGTTCTCCCAGAGATGAAGGTTGAACTCCTTTGCCTTTATGCGTCCATATGGGTCCAAATGCTAGTAATTCAGACACCTCCATTATTACTGCATCTGTTACTGTCATTCACCTTCCTTTTAGTATAGAATGATCATATGGGTCCAACTACTAGTAATTCAGACACCTCCACTATTATTGCATCTGTTACTATCATTCACCTTCCTTTTAGTATAGAATGATCATCTTACAAATTCTGTAAAAATTTGATAGCCACGGTTTCATTGGGTTGCTGCAGTCATGTAAAATATGCGACCCATCTAGCTCGTAATAAAATTTCTCAGGCGGCATTAGAAACAACTAGTGTCTGTGCTCGTTGTGTACTGATCGCCCTCCCATTTTGTCTAAATTTTTCACACTGTTAGCTTTAAAACAGGTAACACAACAATACATAGAGCCAGCAATGGAACAACAAGCTGTTAAATTCGGATAATACATTCTTAACATAGATACCATTAAGAACTTGCTATTATGGGATATCATGTAGCCCGGTACAACCAAATAAAATATTGACACATATGCAAAAGTGCTTTGGAAGTCACCCACGCCCCCCAGAAAAATGATAGGTTGCCTTCGACTAGTTAAATGTAGGAACGATGTACTGACGACAATCGTACAATGGCAAAAATGGTAAGCTGTACATATTTATGACAAGATCACAAAAAATATCAAGTTGTTGAAATCGATGCATAGCATGAGAATTACGAATAAATATAGAGATGCCATGGAGTAATTTGGAAAGGGGAAAGGACATCTGACATGGGTAAAATGCTATGTGGTCATTATTCCACTTAAAGGTTCAAAAGGAATTGGGAACATAATATGTTTTGAAATAAAGATAAAGAAATAAGAAAGGGGGTTATAATTACTATTGATGTTGAAAAATATGACTCCAATACCATCAGCAGAGCTCTGTTTCCCACAGGTGTTTATAACCTTGAGAGAGTTGCTTTTTCACCCTTTGGAACCATGCTCCTTTATGTTTACTTAGGAAAGTGCCTTGTGATGTCAGAGTGGAGACCATTGTGCTGGCTTGGTAACCAGATGGATCACAATGCCATTCACTGGGAAGGAGTAAAAGGTGCGAAGACCGGCTCATGAGGAGACCCCCTATCCTCCATCTGACAAATCATAGAATTGTTAGTATATATATATTATATATATATATATATATATATATTATTTTTTTTTTCTTTTATATAGCACTTCTTATTTATATATAGAGGATGGCTGAACACTCCTTAAGAGTAGGGATGGTGGAAGAAGTTTGAACATATCAATAGGAGAAAATATGCCCTTATTCTTATTCAATGATAATAAGCAAAGAGAATTATGAGAATTAGGGAAGAACCAACATGGTAAAAGTAATCAATCAATGAGTTATAGTGAAAATAAGGACAACAAAGTGATATAGATAGTTATGTCCTCCCCTTTTATAATCAATACAAAGCAACCTCATTAAAGATGATAATTTCTCTTTGATTTGCTTATTCCAGTAACCTTTAAATTTTGCATCCTTGCATATATGTTTGTGTTCTTGCCTTCAAAGGATCATGAAGAGTGAAACAATATTCACAAGGAAAAATTCTCAAAAATTATGTTGTTCTTTAGGAGGAACAAAAAAAAAATGTATAGAAAAAAAGGTGTTGTTCCTTAAAATGAACCGTTGTTGTTCCTTAAGAGGAATAGCAGAAAGACAAACAGCATACAAAATTGTTGTTCCTTAGGAGAAACAACAAAAACAAAAAAATTGGACATGAAACTGTTGTTCCTTAAGAGGCATAGCGGAAAAATGAGCGTAAGAGAAAGTGCTGATCCTTCAGGGGAACAACAAATAATGACGAAACTATTGTTCCTTAGGATGAACGACCGTTGTTCCTTAGGAGGAATAGCGATTGTTCCTTAAATGGAATAGGGTAAACAAATGTAAACGGAACTGTTGTTCCTTAAATGGAACGGTTGTTGTTCCTTAGAGGGAACAATAGTGGTTCCTTAAATGGAACATCATAAAGAAACACATGTGAAACTGTTGTTCCTTAAATGGAATGGCTACTGTTCCTTAAGAGGAACAACAGTTGATCATTAAATGGAACAACAAACAGAAAATACATGCGAGACTGTTGTTCCTTAAATGGAACAGCAAAAAAAAAACGTCCGAAAATTGTTGTTCCTTAAATGGAAAGATTGTTGTTCCTTAAGAGGAACAACAGCCATTCCTTAAGAGGAACATCAAAAAGAGAATACATGCAAATTTGTTGTTCCTTAAATGGAACGGCTGCTATTCCTTAAGAGGAAAAGTAGTTGTTCCTTAAGAGGAAAAATAGATGTTCCTTAAGAGGAACAACAAAAACAAAACACACGCTAAATTGTTGTTCCTTAAATGGAACTGATGTTGTTCCTTAAGTGGAACAGCAACTGTTCCTCAAGAGGAACAACAACTATTCCTTAAGAGGAACAGCAATAAGAAAGCACATGCAAAATTGTTGTTCCTTAAATGGAAAGGCTGATGTTCCTTAAGAGGAACAACAAAAAGAAATCACACGCAAAACTACTATTCCTTAAATAGAATGGTTGTTGTTCCTTAAAAGGAACAACATCTATTCCTTAAGAGGAACAACAAAAAGAAAACACATGTAAAACTGATGTTCCTTAAATGGAACAGTTGTTGTTCCTTAAGAGGAACAATAAAAAGAAAACGCACCGAAAACTGTTGTTCCTTAAATGGAATGGTTGTTGTTCCTTAAGAAGGACAACAACTATTCCTTAAATGGAACAACAATAATAAAACACACACAAAATTTTGGTTCCTTAAATTGAACGACTATTGTTCTGTAAGAGGAACAACAACTATTCCTTAAGAGGAAGAGCAAAAAGAAAACACACGCAAAACTATTGTTCCTTAAATGGAATGGTTGTTGGTCCTTAAGAGGAACAACAGTTGTTCCTTAAGAGGAACAACAACTGTTCCTTAAGAGGAACAACAAAAAGAAAACACATGCAAAATTGTTGTTCCTTAAATGGAATGGTTGTTGTTCCTTAAGAGGAACGGCAAAAAAATCATATATACAGGGGACAATTGTTCTGTAAATGGAACAGTAGTTGTTTGTTAGAAGGAATAACAACTATTCCTTAAATGGAATAGCACAAAAATTAAATAAAGAGAAAATTGTTATTCCTTAAATGGAATGGTTGTTGTTCCTTAAGAGGAATAGCAGCTGTCCATTAGATGGAACAACACGAAAATCTGTACAAAAAAATATAGTTTATACAAGCAAATTTAAATAGAAAGAAAAATCTATATACAAAATTAAAAAACAGATGAGTTGTTCACTGGATTGATGTTGAGGATGGGTTATGCTCTTCAGCGAGAATTCGCATGGTGGAATCTTCCCGTCTGTTGGCAAAAGGACTCCCTGGTAAGCGGTTTGCGATACAGTCACACTCGATGACCATTCACTTTAAAAGAATAGCCAGATCCATTAATGGTTGCCAATGTAATGGTGCCATTATCATGTACTTTTTGTATCTCATAAGTTCCTAACCATCTGGTCTGGAGTTTTCCGAGGAAATCCTGGAACCTAGAATCGTATAGGAGTGCCCAATCTCCTTTGTGGAAGATCTTCTTTTTAATAAGGGCATCATGCCATTTCGCTCTCTGATGTTGGATTAGTGCAGTGCATTGAAGAGCAGATAGTGTGATTTCATCTAATTCATTGATTTATTGTAATCTATTGATCTGGGCTTCATTTAAATTCAAACCCACCTGCTGAGTTGTTCTTAATGTTTGAATCTCGAATTTGATTGGGAAGATGTGTTCTTTACCAAATACTAACTGATATGGTGAATATCCTGTGGTATTTCTCCATATTGTGCGGTATGCCCACAAGGCTTCTGGAAATCTAGAAGCCCAATCACATTTGTCTTATGCAACTTTTTTTGTAAGTATTGCCTCAATTACCTTATTAGTACTTTCTACTTGGCCATTCGCCTGTGGGTGGTATGGAGTCATAATTTTGTGGAGAATATGGTAATTTCTCAATGTTGTAGCAATCTTGTTACCCACGAATTGTGGTCCTCCATCTATAAGTATGTCTCTCGGCAGGCCATATCGTACAAATAATTGGAAAAGAAAATGTATCACTGAATCCTTAGTAGCTCTTGGTAGCACCTCTGCCTCAACCCATTTAGTAAAATTTTCTGTTGCAACCAGTATGTATGTTTTTTGATTGGATGATGGGTTAATAGGACCAATGAAATCTAGCACCCACCGCTCAAATGGCTCGATTATTAATTGCGGGTTCAGAGGCATCTCATCAGATTGTCCAGAGCATCCTGCTCTCTAGCAGCTATCACAAGCTTGAACAAACTTTTTAGCATCTTTAAAGATAGTGGGCCAGTAATAGCCTATTTGTAAGACTTTGTGACCATTTCTATGGTTTGCAAAATGTTCGCTGCACAACCCATTGTGGCATGCTTTTAGAATTTCAAACACTTCATCTTCCTGGACGCATCTTCTAATGTGCATTTCTGCCCCTGTCTGGAATAAGTAGCCCCCGATCCAAGAGAATTGGGTACTGCGCTGCACTATTTGTTTTCTTTCATTAGGCATTAGGTGCTTAGGTAATTTTCCTACTGCCAAGTAATTTTCAATGTCCACATACCATGGTGTTCTGACAGTAACAACAAATAAATGTTCATCACGAAATTGATCCTCAACTATTGTTGCATCAGCTGGTTTTGGCATTCATGAGAGAAAATTAGCTACAGGGTTCTCTTTTCCAGGTCGATCCTTAATTGTAATGTCAAATTCCTGCAAGAGAATCAACCATCATATCACTCTTCTATTTGTAATAGTTTTATTTGCTAGATATTTAATGGCAGAGTGATCTGTATATAAAACTATAGGATATCCAATTATATAATGTCTAAATTTATTTACAACATATATTATAGCTAAAAATTCTTTTTTAGTCATAGTATTGTTTAATTCAGCAGGAGATAGATTTTTGCTGATATAATATATTGCATATGGATTTTTATCTTCTTCCTGTCCAAGAATTGCTTTGATTGCTTTGTCTGAAGCATCAGATGAAATCTGGAATGGCAAATCCCAGTTTGGGCCCCTTAGCACCGGGGCTATTGATACAAGCCTTTTTAAATCCTCGAAAGCACTGTCACATTTATTTGTCCAAATGAAATCAATATTTCCTGTCAGTGCATATAATGGTGCAGCAATCTAAGAAAAAATCTTTATAAATCTTCTATAATAACCAGAAAATCCCAAAAAACTGCATACCTATGTTTGTGTGGTAGGGGTAGGTATTAATAGAACTATCTAAATTTTAGCTGGGTCTACCTGTATTCCAGCTGTTGAGATATAATGACCTAATATGAGTCCCTTGTTCATCATCATATGACACTTTTCATGGCTTAAATAGAGCCTAGTGGCAATGCATCTTTGCAACACTTTTTTTAATGTTTGTAATGCTAGCTCAAAGTCATCCCCATAAGGTGTGAAGTCATCCATATACACTTCGAGCCCTTCATTTATCAAATCTGAAAAAATGTTGAGTACAACCCTCTGAAATGTGGCAGGTGCATTGCATAGCCATAAGGGTAAGACCCTATAAGCAAATGTTCCCCAAGGGCAAGTAAAGGTAGTTTTATCCTGATCTTCAGGGGCAATCTGAAACTGATTGTCTCCACTGAAGCCATCTAGGAAAGAAAATAATTTCTTCCCTTCCAATGTGTCCAAGACCTGGTCAATGAATGGAAGGGGAAAGTGGTCTTTCTGGGTTGCTTTATTCAGTGGTCAACAGATATCCGCCACTTTCCATTCTTTTTTACCACCACTACTAATGGAGAGACTCACTTGCTATCAATTATTGGGTAGATAAAGTTTACATCTAAAATATTTTGCAATTCAGCTTTCACAATATCCTTAAGATGAGGATTTAATCTCCATTAGGGTTGGTGAATGGATCTAGCATCATTTTATGTATAGATGTGGTGCGTACACAACTAGGGATCAATTCCTTTCATGTCCAGGTAATCCCATGCAAAGGCTTCTTTATATTTTCTCAGGAATTGAACTAGTATTTGCTCTTGGTCAGTAGTAAGGTTTTTGTTAATTTTCAAAGTTTTTCCTGGCTCAATTTCTATGGTTTTGCTGTTATAAATAGATGTGGTTGGTATTGATTGATCATTAGTATCTTTTAGGGGATCTTCTTCTACTGCATTCTCGAATGTTGATTCGATCATGTGACCTTTTAGATGGGATCCGGCTTCTAGTTGGTTAATGAAGCTGTTAATGATGTCGTCTTCTGTTTTATCTTTAAATTCGAGAGCATCTTCTATGGTTAGTGGTGATCTAATTTTTTAAGTTAGGTATGATACAAGTTGTTTTCTGGTTTTGATTATTGTTAAACTTGGCTGAGCTGGAGGATATAAGGCTAAATTATTTACATTGCTTCCTCTTGCTATAGTCATGCTACCTGTTCGACAGCTAATGTAAGCATCCGCAGTTGCTAGCCAAGGTATACCTAGAATTAAGGGGTGTCCATCCAGTTGGTTTCTAGGATTGATGATTAGAAAGTCTGTAGGGTATTCCCAAGAGTCTACATCATACAATGTGCCTTCTGGTCTAACTACCAATCGGTCAACCAACTCCAATAAGGTTTTGGTTGGGTCTAATGATGTAATGCCAAGCTTTTGACAAGTGGTGGTTGTAAGAATATTGATTGATGCTGCTAAATCAACTAAGGCATTGGGGTAGGAGCATCCATTTATTTGCACTGTGATTATAGGGTTTCCTGGGTCCTCATATTTTACAGGTGTTTCTCTTCTTGATAGTAAGTTAGATAAGGTACTGACTACATGGACAGTTGGATTTGCTGTTATTTTCCTCTTTGGATTTTTCATACATAAATCCTTGATGGTTTTTGCATAAATTGGGATATCTTGAATAGTCTGGAGGAGTGGTATTTTTATACACAAATTTTTCAATTCTCCTAGAAGATCAAAATCAGGGTGCTCTATTGGGCGAGATATGATTAGTTGTTCTGGGAATGGTGGAGAAGAGGTGGTTTCTTGTTCATGAGTTTTCTGTCTATCCAAATTCTCTTCTTGTGGTGTTTGTTCTATAGGTAACGAATTTTCAATGTGAACATTTTTATCCCCCTCTGATTCTATTATATGCCCAGATCTTAATTGAAGGTCATTGCACTCCCTTAACTTGGTTTCTGGTTCTGGTCCTTCAATAATTTGCACAGATTGAACCCGTTTGTTATTGGGGTTCGGGTTGGGCTGGGCTGGGAGCTATAGTCTTAAGTTGTTTTGGGGGTTTTGTTGCAATGTATAAGGTGCTAGCAGTGTGTGTTGAGGGAGGGGAATTGTTCCTGCTGGCTGATTTACAGGTCTTTGCTAGATCAACTGGCAATTTTGACTCTATAAGGTGGAGGGTGACCATTGTGTTGAATATGCATTATTTTGCCAAAATGGTGGACAGTAAGGAAAGTTCGGCCAATTGGTTTGATTTGGCCATGGTGATAAGGGGAATGGCTGCTATGATTAGCCAGGGAAAGGTGGTTGATTTTGCCACATTTCACTATACTGCTGAGCATTATACTGAGGAGGCTGAAAAGAAAAGGATGGATCAATGGGCATACCTGTTTGTCGTGACTACCATTAGCGACGCTGATTTAGTAGGTAAACTGATTCTGTTTCTTCTTCTTCTTCTTTGTAGACTGCTTTGAGTCATGGGAGTGATGGGTAGCTTTCTATGGCATGATCTTTCGTAAGATGGCGCAGATTTTGACCATATCCAGTGGGCAGTCTTTATGGCTATGCTTCTTTCTGCATCTAGGACAGAATATTACCAAGTTTTGTTAAGCTTCTGCTTGCTTTTGTTTGGCCTGCATAATGTCCAACTACGTTGTCAGAGTCCCTAGGATATCATTTTTGAAATCCTCTAACAAATTGCCAATTTCTGTGCGAGTTATTCCTCCACCAGAGACTTTGTTATCCCTTGTGATCATGTCGCATTCTGTTGGCTTCAGTATTGTACTACCTCTTGAACACCTGATGCACAAATTAATGATTTCAGCAAAAATTTCTTGATATATGTCACCTTTACCCATAATGTTTAATGTTTCGATCCATTGTTCTTTCATCCCTTTAATTAGTGTAGTTTTCAACACATTATCAGGCAAGGGCAAAGATGCATAAGAAGACCTCTGAAGATTGCATTGAAAGTGTTTTACATATTCCTCCAGTGTTTCACTAGGTCTTGTTGTCATTTGAAATATCTCATATTTTAATTCTCTGGATCTGTAATAGTCCTGATATTTCTTTAGGAAGGCAGTTTTCATCTGATCCCAGTCATTTATAACGACCCCACCTAACCCCATAAACCATCGTAAAGCTGCTTCTTTTAATGTGGAGGGAAATAACTTTAGTTTTTTGGGATCAGTGGTATAGTCATACCCTCGGCACAATACATCAAACTCAAACAGAAATGCATCTAGATCCTCTAATGTTAGCCCATGGAAGGTAGGAATATTCTGGAGAGGAATGGCTTTCATAGGAGCGTGACTGTTGTGTCCACGATGGGATACTACAGTGTGGAGGTCTGAGGTGTTGGTTGGTTCTAAGCCATTTGATCAAATATGTGCCAATACCCTTCTGGGATTTCCAGAGAGTTGTTCCTAGGATGACAGGAATGGATGGGGATGAGCTTAACAACACTCCCTTGGTCTAGGACGATGAGTGTTCCTTGCTGAACTACCACCTCGGGGGATCTTGGCTCCTCAGTTTCTTCGTGGATAATTTTAACAGCACTCCCCTTATCTGGGCTGCTAAGTGTCTGAACTATTTCATGAGGGGATCTTGGCTCCTCTATTTCTCCTATTTCTCCTCCTCCGCGGAGATTACTAGAATTCCGTTCTTGTAAATAAATTGGGCGAGAATTTTCAATTTCTTGAAAACTTTGCTCAGTGTCTTTTGTTTTGCTTTGCACCTCAGCAAAGGCTATGGATGGTGAATCTGTGGCCTGAAGGGAGCCAGTAGGTTGTCTAGAAACAACTTTCCTAAGGCCTACTAATGGCTAAGATTCGGCTTTCTTAATGATGTCATCTATGAAGGTTGATCGACCAAGGGTCACCAGTCCCTTAGCTTTGTTGGGTTTGGGTAAAGGATTTGGATTGTTTTCAGGTTTTTTCTTCTTAGTCATACACACAACTCAAATATTTACTTCTACCCTAAGTTCTTAACAATTATGCTGGAGAGCGGGAGGGGGAGCAAGGCTTTTACATGCTCCATACCCAGGTTCTTACCTTCCATTTTTAATACCCAATTCTCTCCTAACATGCACTCATCAGATGCACACTACTCCTTAGAAATTGCTACACTCTCCCCGGCAACAGCACCAAATTGTTGAGGTATAAAAGGTGTCTTTTTAACTCCTAATTATCTTCACATTAGTTATCGATCTGAGCAAGATTTTCTATTTCAAGAGTGTACACAGTTTGTGGTGGCTATTTACTCAAGAATAATGTTTCTAAATTGCAATACATTGCTCTCAAATACAAGAGTAAATGGATACATCTAGTGAACTCAAATTACAATTAAAATAAAGCTTAACTTGCTAGTCGAAACCAAACCAAACATTCATTCAAGTATCAGTCAAGAATACATTAACAATAACTCATTTCTCTTTTAACTGATTGATATTCCAAAAGTATTTTCTAATTTGAACAGCAGGTATCTCGGTCTGAGAGCGTAGATAGCAGTAGTCAATGCTCTTTATAGTGGAGAATGTCAAGATAGAATGTTGAACTAAATTACTAGATTGGAAATAGAATGTTGAACTCAAATGACTAAATCTGAAATCATGATAAAGAAATACTGAAATAGGTAATTGAATAACAAATTGAACCAATACTTATGTAGCATGTAAAACAGAGTAATTATGTTAAGTATAAGAATATGAAATAGTAAAGCAATGCGATAAATGGAAATCAAACCAAACTATCACATGACAGAAATCATAAAAGAATGATACAAGAACAACAAGTGAAACCACTTGGGTCGGGCCCTTAGCTACCAGTGAACACCATCGGATTACTTCAGTATGAGAGAAGGAACATCAAATGTATTATATATTAATCATTTGCAAAATAGTTACAGCCAGTTCGTACTCTGTTTGGACAACGAGAGTCGATGATCAAAGTAAAAATACAATAGTAATTTCTGAATAATCTTCAATCCTCGTTCTCTTTACAATCACTGCCTTTTATAATGGCCAAGTGATGAGAAGGGTAAAATAGTAACAATTATCCCTCATGATCAAGAGATCCTGATGGATACACACAATCTTCCATCTTCAGTTAACTTTTTTTCCTTGCGCTGATGCTGTGATCTCCTTTGTTCTTATCCATAACTGTGCGCTCCATCCTTGGCTTGTTGCCTATACGCTGTTTCCTGGCTAGGGAACAACAGTTGTTCCATTTCGTCCTTTTCCTGCATAAGGAGTGATAACAATTAGCTAAATCGTGATGATAGATAATTTCATTATTTTTACCATAATCCTTCGATATATTAACACTTTAGGGTGTAGAAGCGATATAACTAAAGAAAGGATAATGAAATATAATATATTATATTATATATATATATATATATACCTTTTCCATGACTCAACAATTGCTTTCAAAATAAAGCAAGGGTTGTATGAATGGCTTGTTATGCCTTTTGGCTTAACTAATGCTCCTGCCACTTTCATGAGAGTTATGAATGATGTATTCAGAGCTTTTATTGATGATTTTGTAATTGTATATTCAGATGACATTCTTGTTTTCAGTAAAACATGGGAAGAACATTTGAAGCATGTAAAGAAGACTTTAGATGTTTTGAAAAGAGAAAATATCTATGTTAAGTTGTCAAAATGTGAATTTGGAAAAACATCTTTAAATTATTTGGGTCATATTGTAGGGGGTGGTGAATTGAAGATAGATCCCTCTAAGGTTGAAGTCATTGTGAACTGGCCTAAACCCAAATTTGCTATAGAATTTAGGAGCTTCCTAGGAGTAGCACAATATTGGAGAAAGTTTATTGCTAACTTTTCCTTGATTGTAGCTCCCTTACATGCTTTGATAGGATTGAACAAGGTTCTTCAGTGGGGAGGCAAACAGCAGAAAGCCTTCGACACCTTGAAAGAAAAAATTAGTGCAGCACCAGTACTAGCATTGCCAGATCTTCAAAGACCATTTGAGATTGAAACAGATTCCAGTGACTATGCCATGGGAGCAGTGTTGATGCAACATGGTAAACCCATATGTTATCATTGTGAGACATTTAATTCTGTAGTGGTTAATTATCTCACATATGATAAAGAATTGTATGCATTAGCACAGAGTGTGAAAAAGTGGAAACATTACCTAATGGGCAAAGAAACAATTATACATACAGATCATCAACCACTTCAATATTTTCACTCACAAACTAAATTGCAGCAATCAAGACGCTATAAATGGATTGGGTTTCTACAACAGTTTCATCTTGTCATCAGATATAAGAAAGGCATACACAATAAGGTTGCAAATATGTTATCCAGACCAATCATAAATGCATCTACTATACTTAAGCATAACTTAGTATTGCATAAAAGCTACATTAAACAATATGCTCAAGATGTAGATTTTAAAGATGTATATGCAACTTTAAGTCATGGAAAACAAGTAGAAGAATTGGATTATCATGTTAAGGACCAACTCTTATATCATTTGGAAAAGTTATCCATTCCTCAAACTAAAAGAGTTAACATAATCTGAGAAGCACATACTTCTCTAATATTAGGTCATTTTGGTGTAAGTAAAACAGTTGCACAGCTGCAAAGATTATGTTATTGGCCAAGAATGCATGAAACAATTTCTAGATATATTAAAGGGTGTACCATGTGTGCTAAAAGCGAGCCCAACAATAGAAAACTAGGCTTGTACACTCGATTTCTAGTTCCTTCTCATCCTTGGGAAAGTGTTTCCATGGACTTTGTTGGGGAATTGCTAAAATCTATAAAAGGTCATGATTATTTATATGTTATTGTGGATAGGTTAAACAAAATGTGTATTTTAATACCTTGTAACAATAAATTACAAATGAACAAACAGAAAAGTTGTTCTTTCAGCATGTATGGGTTCATTTTGGGTTACCCACTTCTATTGTATCTGATCGAGACTCCTGATTTGTTGGGAAGTTTTGGTCAGGTCTATGGGAGTTGATGGACACCGGATTGAAGAAGAGTACAACATTTCATTCACAAACAGATGGCCAAACAGAGGTGGTCAATAAGATAGTGATCTAGTTGCTCAGGGACTATTGCAACAAGCATCCCAAGCTTTGGAATGAACATTTATGTTATGTGCAACATGCTTACAACTGTGCTAAGCACTCTTCTACACAAAGATCTTCTTTCGAGACTTGTTTTGGTTTTACACCAAGGTCTCCCTTGGATTTTGTCTTTAGTAAAGACATAGCAGTTGATGGAAACAGTGATGTGGACAAAGCAACCAAGTTCATTAAACAAATCCAAGAAATTCACCAGGCAGTGCAGGAACAGTTGGAAAGAAGCCAGGCCAAGTACAAGGCAAGGCATGATAAGCATCGAATTGAGCATAGCTTCCAAGTTGGTGATCAAGTTTGGTTGTACATCAGCAAAGATAGAATGCAAGGTGAAGGTAAGAAGTTGAAGCCAATAAGGTATGGGCCTTTCAAGATACTTGAGAAAATTTGTGAGATTGATTTTCGCCTTGATTTGCCAGCTTACATGCACATCTATTCGGTAGTTAATGCAGAGAAATTGAGACTGTTTGAACCTTCATTGATTGAAGATCCCAAAGAGCAAAGTCATTTGCCTTCTATTGATGATCTGTTGCTTGAATATCTCAATGAGTTGCAGGAAGATACAGTTCTAGATAGGAAGGTGAGAACTACGCGCAAAGGGGACGTTGAGTATCTGAGAATCAGACTCAAGGGTTCAAAACCAAGCAGTGCAAGATGGATAGATATTGGACAAGTGAGGAAGCTATATCCTCACTTGATTGATGCTTAAAAACCAACTTTTGGTGGTCCAAAAGCCTTTTCAGTGGGAAGGCGTAATCCAAATGGATCCTAAAAATCTCTAAGTCTTCACATAGTTAAAAACTATCGCATAAAGAAAACCTTTAAAAAAGGCGGATTACACTATCGGGAGCGAAGAACATGAAGAAATAGTGGAAAAACAGAGTATCAATGGTTTAAAACTACTTTGCATGAGAGCCATCGGATCTGGCCGATCAGTGGTCCATATTCAATCTGCATATCACACATGGTGGAGGCTATTAAAGTCTATTGGAGATGGCTATATGGGAAGCGCGACAGTGGTCAACGCGATTAAACGAGAGCCATTGATCTATGCGTGCAAATCAACAGTCCAGATTTAATCGCGCTATCGCATCGCTGATATATATATATATGTGTGTGTGTGTGTGTGTGTGTGTGTGTGGACTTAACCACAACTCAAAGGATCGGCGATATGTGATTGCAATATCATAATATCACATCAGAGCAACACAAAGGAGTGGGGCAGATGCATGCCACTGTGATAGCCGGACCTGATGGGATTATAAATGAAAACACATATATTTTGAGTTATGGATAACAAGGTTTCCTTTGTTTTTCGTGTTTTCGTTAAATAAACGAAATACAAAGAACAAAGCGCTGATGCAATGAAAACGGACCCGATAGGAATATGGATGATAGTTGATAATATTTCAAGTCCGGTAAAAGGGTTTTTTTCAATGTAAATCACATTTTCATTAATAAACAAAAAAACAAAAGAAATGCAAATAAAGCGATGAAACCAAACCCGAAAGGGTTTATACATGCAGGTGTATAAGTTTTGAGATCCAAAACAAGCAGGATTTCAGGCGGGTCGTAGGCGGTAAGTGGTTTAGGCCAGGCTCCGCCCAAACCCATACACTGGCTGCCACATGTCCAAGCGTCAGAGAGAGAAAACCGCCCTTTTTGGGCGGTTAATCCCCGTATGCATGGGCCACTCGAAATGGACCTCATTCGTTGGTTCAAGGTCTCTCAGATCAATGGTGGAGATGTGATAAGCGATATAGAGGTGGACCCAATAGGAGTTATAAGGTGGAATTTATAGTGTTTAAAATCCAATAAACGGCAGATTAGCATATTTTCATAGTTTTATGTGTATTTATCTATGTAAATAGAGGATGACCATTTTTGGAATTTCAAAGGTATCGATGGTCCATTCGTTATAGAACAGGTGGCCACCATCCCCAAAGGTGTTTAGGAATGATTGCTAACGCTCAAAAGGTGATTCAAGTGGACAGAGGCTGGGAGCTAGAAAGCTCGAGAAGAGGAAATGAATAGACAGTATTGATTGTCTTTAAAGCCATAGAAGATAGAAGACAGAGGCAAGTGGTGCTGAGAAAGAGAGAAAACAGAGACAGAGAGTCTGTGAGGAGAGTCTGTGTACTCAGAAAGACTTGGGGTATCCGAGTCAAACCTTGTTGTTTTGTATCTATTGAGTGAGACTCAAATTAAGCTCACTTTGGTAAAACTCTATTTTCGAAGACATAATAGAGAGGTCACCATTGAAGGCTGGACCAGGAGACATAGCCTAGGAGTGTTGGGTGAACTCCTTGATTAAACTTGCTGTGTTGTGTGTGTTGTCTATTATGTTTCTTTAACTGCTTCATTGTCTATGTTATTCGCAATCTTATCGATCCATTACACTAGGTAATATAGGCAAATCCATGCACATGAGTCTGTAATACCTTAATAATTGTCTAAGATCTCATTATCAAATCACGGTGTCATGTTGGCCCCAAAAACTGCACAATGCAGTTTGCTTGTTGCATGTCACTGCTGACTGAAATATTGCATTACGTAGTTTTAGTCCTCAACAGACCAGGCTGGACTATGTATTGCATAGTTCCAGTAGTCATTCAGCCTCCAGACAGCCTAAACTATGCCTTGCACATTTTTGGCATTCGGTCTCCTGACCTCCCACAAAAATTACACAACCTTCATGATTAGTCACATAGGAATGTTTCATGTCAGTTCTCAAGTTCGTTTTGGTTTTCGACTGATAGATTGCTTGCCATGAGTGTTTCCATGTCTCCAGGTATCGCAGGTGTTCATCTTCCTCTCAGTAGCATAGGTACAATGGTTTCCAAGAGACCAGAGTCGAAGACACCGTTCAAAGCACACTTGGGGATGTAGTCAATCAAGTATCTCTGAACTTGCCTACCCACGAAGAAATCATATTTTTCGTAGACACGGACATCAAGATATGACGGCAGTAGCATCATAGCAAGCAGGACCATCAACAGTAGCTGAAGGTAGCATACCAGATGCAATGAACACAAGAGGAAGGTTGTTGACAACACAGAGGTAGAACAAAGTTGCAAGCTCAAGGAGATCTAGTTGTGATGAAAGCAACTTTGGAGACTCAGGATATGAGGCGACAATGTGACATGAAGATCGTGTGAAGGCAGCGAACGAAACAAGGAAGGAGTTGCATGTGTTGAAGCAACAACTCAAGGAAGAATGGGAGCTACATAGATGAGATAATGAGTTGCAGCAGGAACAGGTACAATAGGGGGCTCAACATGCACTCACGTATCAAACTGTGCCCATGCAAGTTATAGATCCATCCCAGGAGCTAGCACGGAGCATACAAGGTGAGAAGTGTTGCTGAACGCATGCTAGGGAATGCAACAACATGCATGTCATTATGCGCACACATGCGATCCCACCCATTCGGCACACTCACAGAGGTGAAGACAAGAAGCAAGTCCGACTGGAGCTGAACATGTACTTTGACATGTTAATGTGCACAACCACTAGCACATGCTTGGAGATTAGTGCATACACTATGCATCAACATGTTTCCAGTCTGGTTGCACCTAGGATGACCATGCGCATGTTATTAGACGAGTTGGATTGAGGAGTTGTATCAATGTACCTAGATGCAACAGAGGTAAGAGTTCACTTCAGCAAGATGTCACCATTGAGAGAACATACACCATCACAGACGAACAAGCTTGGCATCAGTTCACCACCATCGACCATCACAAGGATGTCAAGAGTTGGTCTCACCACAACGGCTTGAGTGTTAGTGATGTCTTACATAGTTTTCTCAAGACATTTTGTCTCACATGGGTACCTGTGAAGATTGTATGTAACGCCTTGTCATGTGTAAGTTCAAGTGTCGATAGTGGATGTAACAGTCATAGAGTAGATGAAGAGTTATGAGGGTAGAGGAATTGTCACAAAGGGGAATCTCAAGGACCACCCCACCCTTTGCTATAAATAGTCCCTCATAACTCATTGTATATGCTTTTGGCTAGCCAAGCTTCGATAGGAGTATCTTAGAGAAATCATGCACAGTATTTTAATGCAACTTGGCTTCTCCACTACACAGAGCTAGTATATCTCTTTGGAGGAGCAGGGGATTGTGGTTATAATGTTCCACTATTGGAACTAGTGGTTGGACATGGATGTATTGTATGATTAAAACTTACACTTCTTAATATAAAAGAGCCAACATTGATCTAGATTTAGATAGGAACTCAACAAATTATAGATATAACCATAAATATAGAGATGCAACAGAAATAATACTTCATTTCATTAATGTAAAATACTGAAATATGCTTACAAACAGAAATGGAAATAAACCA
>APFE031036861.1:9217-29192 GCA_000404065.3 Pinus taeda | reverse complement strand
GTTTAACCATCACATTGGATTGCTCGCTAACTTTCTTTCCAGCTTGTGATGCATCTTCACTCATGTGTTCCCTTCCAAGCCACATACTATTACAAGTTTACAAGGGGTGCACTCACCTCACTCTCCATGTGTTAGAACCTCTCATGTGCCTTCCTTGACTTACTATAGCTGTCACACCCTTGATACCAACAAGGACATCTTACTTGCCTCTGTGTGAAACCATGGTCAAGGCATTACCATACAACCCACTGTTGGGACTCCTACACCATACAGTTTCAGGTCTAATTGGGACTTCTTACTAGGGAGATCCCTTGACATGTTGGCGGGTCCAACACCATCAATAGAAGGGGCACAAGACAATGAGAGAGGTTCTCTAAGAAGTAGGGGTATTCTTATTGAATTCAATTATATCAATAAGATCACAGAGTATCTCCGCCAAATAAATCTAGTTGCACCATGAAAATAATGCCTTGGAATATACGAGGCTTGAATAGCACTAGTAAGTAGAGTTATTTGAGATCAAGAATCTAGAAGGAGATGCCTAAGATTGTACTACTATAGTAAACAAAAGTTTCTAGCCTTAAGTTACAAGAAACTTTGAGCAGATTCTGGAAAGGAAGTGAATTGAGGGCTATAGACTCAAGGGGTAGCACTAGTGGAATCATGGTGATTTGATATCCTAGTTGCGTCTCTTTTCATGAATGGATATCCACACCTAGAATCTTGTCAAGATGTTTCAGTTGCCTAAGATCTGCAAAAGCAGTTTGATTTTTTGTGGTCTATGGTCCTTCGGTTCTAAGGAGAAAAGAAGGTTTTCTCAAGGAATTGAGGGACATGCATAGATATTTTCAAGGGGAATTATAGATCCTTGGTGGATACTTTAACATGATCCAGAGCCTACAAGAGAAAAATGGTGGGATCTGTAGAATGGAATTGACAGCGGTCCTATCCTAAGAAAAAAATCTAGGAGTTAAATATGGTAGATGTAGACACAACCAGTGGAATACACACCTGGGATGATTTCCATGGAGATCGGTGTCAAGTAGCCTATCTAGATCACCTTTTTTCTCTCGAAAGACCTGTTGACCATATATCTATTTATGGAATCACCGGTTCTACCAATTCTAGGATCTAACCGTTGGCCTATCATATTAGATATTGATCTAAAAATGATCCCTTGTAATAGCAAATTTAGACTTGAGAGCTTTTGGCTTCAAAGATTTTTCCCCAAGCTTGGGGAGTGGTGGAAAAAGATATTAGTCCAAGGCGGTAGCTAGATGTAGGCCTTCTATCTTAAATTGAAGCATTTAAAACTAAGAATAGATCATTGGAACTAAATGGAATTTGGCAACATTTTCTAGGAAAAGCTTGAACTCGAGGAACACATGGAAACTCTTCAAGCCACCATCATTAAGGAAGGAAGAACAAGAATTATGATTGAGGAAGAATGTAAGTTGATTCCTGACCTTGAATCACGAAGGAAAAAAACTAGATCCTATGGTGCCAAAATTCAAGGATACAATGGTTGAGGAAGGGAGGAAATAATACTAGATTCTTCCACAATGCCCTGGTCAAGCACATGAAACATAATTGAATCTTCTCCCTAACATCGAGGCAAGGTTCTAAGTTAATCGAGCATAAGGACATTAAGGAAGAGTTAGTTTCCTATTATAAGGATATTTTATTGGAAGACGGGACAACTAAGGAGGACTCCAATTCAAGGATAACTAAGCACATCCCGCAACTAATTATTATGGAACATAATGCAACATTGATTAGAGTAATATCTTTCATCGAGGTTAAAGAAGTGGTTAAAGAGATGCCCACCAACAAAGCACCGAGCCCGAACAATTTTACTATTGTTTTCTTCAAAGCCTACTGGCAATTGATTGTTATTTAAATAAGTGCATGCCCTAGTAGAGGAATCACGAAGCATTCAACAAATATAGTCTTAATCAAATGCCACCTTTCTCACCTTGATTACTAAGAAAAGAAATTCTAGTAATGCTAGTTTCTTTAAACGTATTTCTCTATGTAATGTAATCTACAAGATTATCTCATCAGTTGTTTTAAAGAGGCTCAAACCATTCTTAAATAATGTCATAGATCAAGGAAAAAAATGGATTCATGGAGTTCAGATAGCTCATCGATGGAATCATCATGGCCCATGAGATAGTACACTCACTCAAATAGAGTAGGAAGCTAGGAATGGTTATTAAGATCAACTTATTGAAGGCATGCGGCAAATTAAATTGGAAATATTTTATCAGTATTTTGGCAACTTTTGGTTTCTCCTACAGTTGGATTTGATGGATTTGTTCCCCAATATCTACCTCCTTCTTCTCTATCCTTATAAACATTTCACCTTCTTATACTTTCAGAATGTCTATGGGTCTTCACCAAGGGGATCCTCTTTCCCCTTGTTCATTTTGGTAACCGAGGGAATTGGGAGATACATCACAGTGGCATTGGATCAGGGCCCAATCGAAGTATGCAATTATGGGGTAATGATTTAACCGTCACTCACCAATAATTTTTGGATGACATTATGTTATTTGGAGAACCAACAATATAAGAGATTTAAGAACTAGATACAATCCTCTCAAACTTCCAAGCATCCTGGTTAATAGGGACAACTAGAAAACTAGACCTTAAGAGTGCTCAATCTTGCTAGCCACATTATCCTATAGAAGATTGTTTTACAATCTATTCTCATTTACCAGTTGTCAGTTCTTCTAGCATTGAAGGGAGTATATAAGGACATTGTTTTTAGGTTCTAGAAGTTCTTTTGGAAAGGGAATCAACAAGAAAAAAATGGTCCCTTGTATCTTAGGAGAAAGTGTGCCTACCAAATTGGGGGGGTGGACCAGCTATGAGAGACCCTGAAATTTTTAATAAAAACATGAGAGCTAAGTTATGGTGGCACTAGCTTCAGGGACGTAAATAATTGTGGTAGAAAATATGGAATATCAAATATACTCAGTCATTGTTAAAGCTGAGAAAGTGTCATAGGTAGATTTTATGTTGGGCTCATCAATAGGTAATTTAGCATTGTAACATAAAACTTTCATCCAAAACAATTTCTCTGGGAAATTAGAAATGTTGGTATAAGAAATTTTTGGGAGGAGTCTTGGCAACAACTCCCATCATTATGCCACCTCAAAGAGTACACCACGGGGGAAGGGGCGGTAGTGTTCACATATTTTTTGAGAGAATCCTCTCCCCTAGACTAGTGGCGTGAGTGGAAATGTAGAAACAATGGAATGAGGACTAGTCCCCACATGAATGCAAGATTCTGGATACACTACTAAGTGACAGGAAGATATAGGTAGCGAGTGGGGGAGACAAGTTGAGATGGGGATATAAAACACATCATGTTTTTACCATCAAAGAGGCCTATGGTCTTATGGAAAATTATAAGGAAATCCCAAGGGAGCCCCTTTAGAAGAATATTTGGAAAAGAAAGTTATGGCCAAAGGTAGCAAGCTTCCTGTGGTTAATTGGTCGACAAAGACTCCTAACATGGGACCTTTTGAGGAGAAAATGTTGTGCAGGACCATCTTGGTGCCCCATTTGTTAACAATAGGAGGAAAGCCTCAATCATTTTCTCAAGACTTGCACAAACATGGAAACACTTTGGTCCAAGATACAAAGTCATTTTGGATATTTGTACCACTCTCGTAACAGTCTATGGGAAACCATTGAGTCGTGGTATCCCCCTCCTTTTAAAAATTTGTGATCAGGGCTTGGGTCTTGGTCTTGGCCTTCTTGTTCTGGAATTCTTGGAAATAATGCAATATAATTATATTCAAGAACCTAAAGAGCACAATGGATGTTCCCTCAAAATTCACAAGGCTTAATATAAAAGAAACAATATTGTCAGAGAAGTGGGTAGAGGATGACAAGAAGGTGGAAGGAGGGGAAACTCATATCTTACAAGATTTGGAGATCTTTCAAAGTTTGGTAGATTTGGATGAATCATTCCATATCAATCGTCATCGTTTCTCCCTGTCAGTCTTTACCATTCCCCCTCAAGGCTTTATAAAGTTGAACTTTGATAGGGCTTCCAAAGGAAAACTTGGGCTAGCTGGGTATGGTGGAGTCTTTTAGGATTATCACAACAACCTTATTTGGTTATAAGTTGGCTACTGTGGGCACATTAGAAACAACATGGAAAAATTCAAGGCTCTTCAAAGAGGCTTGTAGCTGGCTCATGAAGTGGGATATACTAGAGTACATATAGATGTTGATTCACTGCAGTTGGAAGTGAGTGTGGTTTAGAAACTCATTAATGGATCTCTGACACAAAAAGTTATCAAGAGTTGGCATATTGATCTCAGAGTAACCTGAATTCAAAACTTGGTGCTATCCATCCCTTATATCATCATAGAGCATTCTCTATGATCGAGGAATAGGGCAGCATTTTTCTAGTGAATTGGGACAACAAGGAATCTAAATTGGATCTCTATAAGAACTGGCTAACACAAAATTATAATTTTTGGACTAAACAAATCAGAAGTATCCTAGAGAGGGAGAAAGGGGCCTTGATGGGGGCGGATGACCACAGTGATATTGGAGAAGACTAAGGGGATTATCCCCTCTTAATCATTTATCCAAGAGACATGTGGCACTTTAATAACATGCAATACAACAAGTGTAGAAGTTTCTAGACTTGGGATAACAAATTTATTTGTGGGTTGACGAGAGGAGTTCTGATGTTTGCAAGCTCAATTATGGGAAAACATGAGGGTGGTGGAGGTTGAAAAGAGTCTTCGCAGGCCTTCAACCAGTGTATTCTTCTTCACTTTGTTGTTCTGTGATAACGAACCTCAAATGCCAATGGGGAACCCCCTGTGGTGTTGTTGGAGGTGGTATGCTTCAATTTTGGGATCTTTGCGAGATTGAACATTGGTGTTTTTTTTGTAATTGGTTGGGATCAATGCGAAAGCATTATATCCTAAATTGGGAAACTAGTGGAGGTTTTTTGAATCGAAGCTCTACAATAGACACTTGGGTAAGTATTTTCAGTGGATCCTTTGGCATTCATTGTATAACACTTTCAATGAGTTAGGGGGTAGGTCTTCTTAAAGGTGTATGCATCTTGATACATTCATATTTGGTTGAGGGACACCTGGGTTACAAAGGACTCAAGGTCCAATGTATCCAAAATTGGGGATTGTTATCCTGTGTTTGGTTCTCATGATTTGTATTAGTTACACAGGAGTTGGGGCTAGAAATTACCAACCCTCTACCAAAAGGTGGCAACATAATTCGAGTTGGTACTAAACATGGAGAGAAAAACATCATGTTTAGGGTGTTCCTTTATTTTCCATGCATGGGAATTCCTAGACGATGTTGGACAGTGGAAAATTTTCTCTTTGGCCCAAGAGAGTTGGGTCTTCTAGCTTGTCTCTTGAACTTTTGGAACAACTTTTCTGCTCAATGGAGTGTTTTTCAGTGGAGTGTTGTGTTACTTTGGTTGGGGTTCCAGGCACCAAGAAGTCCACGATAGTTGGAGGTGGCTATGTAGAAGGAAAGGGTGACAAATCTTGTCAGGGGTGGCAATTATCAAGTGAGGCCTGGGCTAGGCACTGTTGAACCTCTACTGGGGTACACCAGAGTTTAGAACTATGGTTAGATCATTCTATCTAGTTAGACATTCAGTTTGGTTTGAGCATGTACCAACAATGGGGTAGAGCATAAAGAGGGCTCAAGCCTAGAGGATAAAGAGTCGAGAATAGAGGGGAAGATGTGGAAATGGGGGGGACAAGGTGGAATAGAAGTGGAGTTAGAAGAGGAGGTGACCCACAACTGTACCTCTTATCTTATACACGTTAACCAACCTCATCTTTAAACTCCTTGGACTCTCAGCTTCAACATATCACTCATCTCCTGTAGTAGCTAGAATTGAATCACTATGGTGAGCATAATGAGGTCATAGGCTTCATGAATTATTTTCAGGGAAAACAGTGGAACATGCAGGATCATTTAGTTTCACTTTGATGGGGCCAGAGGAGAATGTATAAGTGTATGGAGCACCTAGAAGGGAGGTTGGATAATTTCGAATTTCATGTCCATGGTGAACACAGACATCCAGATTCATTAGGTAACACACTAGATATGCCAACTCTGATAAATTCTCTTGTCTCGTAATGTCTATTGGTTGCATTTTCATATTAGGGGTACTTTGGCCATCTTTTCCTTTTTGGTTTTGGATCCTTAGTACATTTTGGCACTTTGTAATTATTTTTTGTGCTTATCTAATGGCCAACAAATCTAGTAAAAGTGAGGCTGAAAGAATAGTGAAAGTTGGGCAGCCATGTTGTAACTTTTGAATGAATTAATAAAAGTTTTTTACCAAAAATAAAAAATAAAAAATTATGACTAGATTAAAGGAGATGGCATGGATTCAGAGATCTGAGGAGATGTTTCTTATGATGTGTTTAAACCAAGCCACACCCACCTCATTTACTTCCCTTTACCTATCTTCTTGGCGAATTAAATGGCCTACACAACAAACAATGAAGTTTTGGTATGGGTTGCCTAAGTGGAATAAAATCCCCATATTTCCTCATTCCTTGTGGGATGTGAGGAAAAGAGGATGACCATCCAGGGACAAGAGAAGTCAATGCACAAAAAGAAGCCAACGAGCAAAAAATAAATAGGGGAAAAACTCATAAAACAGAAGAGTGTAATGTAAGGGAGAATGAAAAATGAAAAACATGTAGGAGGAGAAAGACACAATTGGGAGAAAAATGTAGAGGCAAAAGATGATTGGACAGCACTGAAAGAAGAAGAAAGATATCCCTGAGCTAGTACTTTATGGTTAAGAAGACATTCCCTATTATTTTTTTGAAGTATGGGTTATGTTCCTGTGATTATTGGTTAGTGAAGATTTGATGGAGATTTGAATTGCTTAGTGCTTTTTTAGTAAGCATATAAACCACTAAGTGCTTGCTAGATAAGTTGATAAACCACTTAGTGCTTTTTGTATGGACTGATAAACCACTCAGGTGTTTGTGGGAAGGTTGATAAACCACTAGGTAGGTGAGTTGAGTCACTGTGGTGCTTGCTGAAAAGAGTTAATAAACCATTAAGTGCTTGTTGAGGAAGTTGATAAGCCACTTAGTGCTTGCTAAGTAAGCTTATAAACCACCTGGATAGTAGGTTGTGGATTCCTGTAGTGCTTGCCTTCAAAATCTAGTTGATAAACCACTTATATAGCGTATTCAATCTCTTGTACTTAGAAGTGCTTCATCTGAGCCTTGGGTGAATCCCCGTTGTTAACATTAAGGAGGTAGAGATACATTGTGGTTCTTACTATCAGAGAATAGTTGAGAATCTATCTGTACAATGAACTGCTCCTCTTGTCTATTTGATTGAATATCAATGTGAAATTCCCTTGAGAAAATAACTCCTCATATTTTGAATTTATCTTGGAGGCATTCAACTGCAATAAAAAATTGCAATGTAGCTAGCCTATGGTTGGGTGGAGAGTTGAAGTCCCTCCTTTATTAGCCAAACATTCAAGTTAAACATATAAGTATATTTTCTTATATATATTTTCATTATGGATGATGAAAAATGCTTGATATGTGATATGTAAGTGTATGGGTCAACACTACCTATAGAGGGATGCTAAGATTTATGTATGTTCATGTTGAATGCTTTGATTTATGTTCCTTCATAGTTATTTTGAACTTATTCATTTATGTGTTGTTGTTATCCTAATGAGCTATAGAGTTATTTACATGAATATGCATGGTTTCTTGAATTCCCTCAATTAATTTGTTATACCATATGATTTCAATTATCTAATATGTTGTGAATATCATGGATCATCACCTAGCACAAGGTTGTAGACTACCTAACTTGATAAAAGAGTCATCTATGTGTTGTATGATAAACATAAACCAAGATTCAATTAGAGCTTATTTTTATATATATTAAGAATAATGTGAAAATATTATGGTTATGTATAGTTGTATGCTTTTGTAATACCTTGAGTTTCATAGAATAAGCAATGTGCACATAAGAAAAGTCCCAGATGGGGATATAAGGGTGTGTCAATAAGGCATAACTATGTGCACCTTAATTTCCCTTAAAACTAGATATAATGAAGAACAATTGTAAAACACAATGGGTCAATCCTAGCGAGACTCACAACCCTAAGTATACGTGGCAAGTACCAATAGGTAAGATGAGTTTGTGTGGATTCTATGTAGATGCCATGAGAGGGGTAGGGCTTCTAGAGGTGACATGGTAGGTCCACATGGATGCCACATGGTAGTTCCTTATTGATGTGGTGAAATTTAATTGGCCAAACTTCACATGGGCATAACTTTCTAACTGGGAATTATATTGAGATAAATTTATATTTCCAAAAATATCTCGACGGGCTAAATGCGATGGTGGTATTAGTTTTGAGTTCCAATGAAGTTTGAAAAATAGGATTTTTGTAACCCCATCTTCATAATAGTCCTTGGAGGTCAAGTTAAATTATAAACACCTTACATATCCCAAGAAGGTACAAGGGGTGGGAGGGAGTGCTATAGTGTGGTATTAGAGCACCCATGTTCAACACTTAAACTAAGTGGGCCTTAAATACGAGAAGCTAGAAGTTATGTTAAAAGTTACATAATGGTATTTAATATGATGGTTAATTTCTATTTGTGTGTGTGTGTGCTGATTTTAGAATTGTAATTGATATGGTTATTGGCACAACAAATTGTTGATATATTTTATAATTGGAATACTAGCCTGAGATTTGATATTTCAACTATTTTCACATCAACATGCTAGCTAAAAACACACCAAGTTGATGAGGGATATGCACAATTGTGGTTGATTTAACTAACAGTCATATGTATGTGACAAAACATAAAAATACACCAAGGTACAACATGGAAACCAAAGGATGCACAACAAAATGGTGCAAATACAACACATGTAAATCCCAACACAATAAGGAAGAGGAGTTAGTTGGGAAGAGGTTAAAATGGAATTCCATTGATTGGATAGACACCCTTATGAGCTTAAAAGATAAGCTGAGAAGTTGTAAGGTGGATAATGAGAAGATTTCCAAAGCTCAAGAGACACGAGTATAATTAAATGTTGTGATTTTGCAGCCTATCAATTTTGGAAATACAAGAGAAACACAAGCTAGGTTCCAACTATATAGGGAAACACAAATCCAAGAAAAGTCCATCATGATTAGAGAAGCATGGCTTGGAGGTTAATGGATCATAAGGCAGCATGTCAATAAAGATAAATAGACAAGAAAGTGAAGATAAAATTAGAGGAGAAACTCAACTAAGCACTCTAGAGAGAGGAAAAGGTATTCATGAACAATTATCTAGAGTTGCAACTAAGAGACACCATTAGAAAAAAATGGACGAGAAAAAATTAATATTAGAGGAATTCAAGAAGGAAAATCTCCCTATCTTTGATTGAGAAGTCAAGAAGGTTGAGGAGGAAAAATCATGGATATTGGGAATGAAGAAATACTTCAAAGTGCATGACTACTCTAAAAACATGAAGGATAGAGTGGCCATTTTTAGTTTGAAAGGAAAGGTTGATATATGGTTGGAAGACTTGAGAAATGTCAAGGACATTACAGAAAAAAAGATCACCTAGATAATATTTTAGAGATATTTTTGGGAGAAGTACCTATCTGAGAGGTACTATCACAGCAAGGTTAAATAATTTCATGAGCATAAATTGGGGCAACTCATAGCTTATGACTACAATAACAAATTTTTGGAGTTCCTAAGGTATGCATCGTATATCAAGGATGTGAAAGTAAATATTTATAGGTACCTTAGTGACTTACCATAAGCTTATGGAGACAAAATTGGGTTTGATGATCTAAAAACATTGGAGGACACCATCTGAAAGGCTAAGCACTGCTATAAATAGTCCAAGAATAAAACTTAGTTTTGCATTGATTAGAAAGCAAGAGGTAGGCCCAAATTTAATGGAAAAGGGAAAAACTCTTTAGGAAATCATCTAGGGGGAGGAATGTGAAGTTCGCCACTCCTAGCAAGGGATAGTTTCAACAAAATAATACTACTTCTAGTATAGATCATGCTCTAAGCTAACAAGAGAGGAAGTCAGAGGGTTCAAAAGAGGTTCCATACAATGTTGGACATGTGGAGAAAACCAAATACCAAAATATTTTCCTCAACAACAACATATCGGCCCAAGGTTGTACAATGTGGAAGGAGCATAAGTAGTGAATGACATGGCTTAGAACATGCCACGAATCTATGTTGCTGAGGACAATGGGTTGACCGACCTTGAAGCTTCAATGGTTGAGATGGAATATATGGTCATTAACCAACCTATTTTGATTTTGATTTGCACCAAGCTTCACAGAGTAAGCAAGGTGCACGTAGGAAAAGTCCTGGATGGGACCAGAACTGGATTCCCCACTAAATTTCGCATATGATTTGGAGGTCAATGGGATTTGAGAGTGTGTCAATAAGGCTTAACTACGTGCACCTAGATGTCCCTTGGAACTAGATACAACGAAGAATAACTATAAAATATCATGGGTCATACTTTGTGGGACTCGCAACCCTAAGTATATGTGGCAAGTACTAGTAGGTAAACAAGTTTGTGTGGATGCCAAATAGGTTCCTTGAGAGGGGTAGGACTGCCAAAGGTGACATGGTAGGTCCATGTCGGTGCCACATGGTGGTTCCTTACAAATGTGGTAAAAATTAATTGGTCAAACTTCAAATGGGCATAACTTTCAATTTGGGAATCAAAGTGAGATAAAACATATATCGTTGAAAAACTCTCGACGGGATGAATGCAATGGTGGTATTAGTTTTGAGTTTTGATGAAGTTGGAAAGAGGATTTTTGTAACCCCATCCTCATAACAGACCTTGGAGGTCAGGTTAAATTATAAAGTAACACATTCCACAGTCAAGAAAGTACATGGGGGTGGGAGTGAGTGTTACACAAGGGTTAGGAAAAAGAAGATAAGGCATCCTAAGCCCCATTGTAGCATCAGGGCCTAGGTTTTGATGGTGGAAATGAAAATGGAATGAATGAAAAGACTACATTTTATGAAGACAAAGGACATGATGGAGTTGGCTTGCTCATCAAAAGGAAGACTAATAGTGAATGAAGGTGGCATCCCACTACCACACCAACCTTCTTAGAGAGGATAACATAAGGTCGAGAAAGACAAGAGTTCAAAGACTCAACCATACCTACACTCAGAAGATGCAATGAACAAATCAATAGAAGAAGAAGAATTATGGGTATGCATTAGGTAAGGTATCCTTTGCTTGTCATTGTTGTAAGAAGAAAGGCCATAGTGCTACTAGCTACTAGTATTCAAAGACATGTTCATTATGTGGGAAGAAAGGCCATCATGAGGGATATTGTTGGGAGAATCAAGTCACATGCCACAATCTTGAATGGTTATGGGGAATGAACAATAAGAAGACTTCCTCATTCCAACAATGAACTCATAGGCACATGGAGAAGAGATGTATGTCAAACAATCCATGTAGTAGCAATAAGAATTTTGGACCATCATTACCAATTGGGTGTGCATGCACCAAAGAGTTGTTTTGATGCTGAGAAGTAACTGATCCTATTAGAAATACATAGAGTATATTTATTTGCATGCGGTTGTTGCATGAGGGCATAGTTGTTAGGGTCCCACTAAACAAACGAAGAACAACATTTTTCTTGGTTTCATTGACATCCTAATGGACCATCTCCAAGTTTGAGAGAGATGGGAATGGATGCTTATTGTAGAGTTCAAAAGTAGAGATTGCTCAAAGCTAAGAGTCAAATAGTAAACTTCTATATTATAAGAATGAGCGAGCCAAAATCCATAGCTAGAACCCAAACTGATAGAGAGCCTTAAACCCATGTAAATTCATTTGCCAACCAACTAAGAAATATAATGAGGGTGCATAGTTATACATACAAATCTATTAATAGTCTTTGGCATCCACCATTTCACTAGTCACTAAAACCAATAGCATTAAAATAACGTAGTTTGTATAGGCAAGTCTAGCCAATTAGGGGCATCTCTATTGGTGGAAATTGTTCAATTTGGGATTTAATCTAGGCAATGAATTCCATGAGATAACACTACACTCAAATTTGAAAATAAAAATGATTACATTGATGGAGTTAAACCTCAACACCAATTGCATGCATACCAAGATCAATAAGCATCAAAACCACCCATTCTAGATTTAAAAACAACTTGGTTATAGTTCTAATTACAATATAGAAACATTTAAGTCATTGTGATTGGACATTTGTGACAATTGAACTAAACCTATGATAGCCATTCATGCTCACAGCATGCATTGGTAGTAGACTTCCTAGATAATTTAATCTATATATATTTAACAATTCAGACATGTCATTTAAACAAATATTTCTCATATTTCAAGTAAAACTCATAAAAACATATACACAGTGAAAATAAATAGATTTTTTAAATAATAATAATAATAATGATAAATGAATCATTCCTAAATAACAACAAAATAATTACTCAACTTTCAAAATGATAAATATGAGTCAAATTTAATAGCCTTAATGAATTGATAATCATCCATGATTCCTTTTTAATAATATAAAATTATATATATAGACAAAAAGACCATTTTCATGACCATTTAATAATAATAATAATAATAATAAATGAATCAATTCATTCAAAATAAAACAAATAATTACCCAACTTTCAAAATGACAATACCAGTGAAATTAATAGCCTTAACGAATTGATAATCCTCCATAATTTCTTTTCATAATTAAAATTATATATAGAGAGAGATACGAAATCGTCTTTTTCACGGTCTTTTTAGTGGTTAATTTTAATCAAAATATAAGGGAGATTTTTAAAAACTTTAAATTATTTAATGTGCCAGAGGAGTTTTATACATTTATGCATTTAAAATTGTATTTTAGACGCCAAAAATTCTTGAAATTGTATTGCCAAATTTTAATAAATTCCTCTGAAAAACTATATATATAACTAGCAAATAAGCCAATTAAATTCCATACCCTGACTGTAAATAAGTTTTTCTATCTTGGAAAGGAACCAGCATAATAGTTAATTTGACCCCTATTAAGGGCTGGCTGCTACTTGTAGTAGCACATGGTATGAATGGGTAGCTGCTGCTTGTAGTACCACATGGTATGAATAGGTGGCTGCTACCTGTAGTAGCACATGGTATGAATGAGCCATGTGGGCCAATAAGACACGTGCCTTTAAAACGTGGACCTTTTATTTAAACGGCATAATTTTGTCTTACCTGCCTTTCATTCTCCTTATTCGTACCATGTGAAGTATACGAAGAATTAGGTTTGTTTCCATGTGTATAATAGTGATTAGTGGACTTATTATACAGTATCATGTGGCAAAGGAAGCTTGAAGATATATTTCGTTTTCATTTAGTTAATAAATAAAGGGATTAGCTGTGTGCTCCCACCAACCTAACAAGAACCACTTCCCCAGTGGCAAGAATCACATCACAACGTCATGTATGACATTGACTATTGGTTTCCATAAAACTAATTTGAGATATGTGTGGGAATTTGGTAGTTTGGTCAATGGCCGGGAATGGGATCTCGCGGATTACGTGGTTGGGAAAAGGACCCCAGATTCAGACTGCCCATCATCTGATCTAAACTTTCCGGTGGGAACTACCAGTCCACTCAAATATTTTCTCACCAACTCAGTCAAAAATAAATTCATCATCACTCACCTACTTACACCTTTCTAACAACTACATTAATTTCCTGCCACTTATATTCATCCAACCCATTCTCATGATGCCAGTTTTAGATTTTTCAGTTTTCTCTTCTGCTAATTTGCCTGACAAGGCCTGGTTCTGCTTCTCCTGCATTGTTGCAGTACTCATTCAAGCTGCCTAATTAACGGAACAAAGCTGGAAATATGGCCAGATCTCCATGCTGTGAGAAGGCTCATACCAACAAGGGGGCCTGGACCAAAGAAGAAGATGAAAAGCTCATTGCCTACATTCAAGCCCATGGAGAAGGCTGCTGGCGTTCGCTTCCCAAGGCTGCAGGTAATTCTATTTACTGAAACTGACCTTAGTCCCTAATCCCAGATCAATGTACAGGCGAGATCATATGGGATGGTGGACCATCAATTTGCAATCTCTTCATGTCAATTACATATCATAGGATTGTAATAATTCTTAATCCTTCATAAAGCTTTGATCTGATTTTATTTGACAGGATTAGTTTAACTGATGTGATTATTATTATTGATCATTTAACCAGTTTATTATCAATAACAGTAGTTCTATTTATGGGATAACATTCTCAAAATATTATGGGATGAAAGAGTTCGTCAACCATGCTATTTGCATTATTAAAATAAGATTCCAAAATATCATGAGATAAAGAATTTGTTACTTCTGCAATAGAGGGTTGAAGATGAAAACACTTTCTCATAGATTGTCTATCTAATACTCAAATTCTATTCTATCCGATTTTCAGATTATTTGTTATATTACCACTCTTCTTGATCTTTATACTATGGTGATCTCTCACTTGTTTTTGCTAATACAATAAAACGCTAAAAAATTCTAATTAGCGTCCTACTTTTTTCCATGGCAAGAGACCACATAATTCTGGTATAGTTCTGGTTTTAGTGGAGGATAATCATCATAATCAATACAGGATGAGAGTTTGAAAGATTTTTTAGAAATAATATTAATCTGGTTTTAATTATTTCTTGCAGGGTTGCTGCGTTGTGGGAAGAGTTGTAGGTTGAGATGGATAAATTATTTGCGTCCAGATCTGAAAAGAGGGAATTTTTCTGAAGAGGAAGATGAGCTCATAATCAAACTCCATGCTCTCTTGGGCAACAAGTACGTTGTTGGATTCATTATGATCAGTATGATGTTGTTGTGGGGCATTTTGATTATTTAAATATGGGTTTCTGGGGCTTTTATATAATGGCTTAGATTTTTTTTTTGCAGGTGGTCTCTGATTGCAGGTAGGCTTCCAGGACGCACAGATAACGAGATAAAGAATTATTGGAACACACATATAAAGAGAAAACTATTGAGCAGGGGATTGGATCCCCAGACCCATCGCCCACTTTTATCATACAAGCAGCCAGGGAGGTCGTCAGATCACAGTAAACTGAGGCCAGCGGAAATCGCTGATTTTTTCCATTGCCAGTCAGAGACTTCTTTTGAGCAGCCTGGCTCTGATGGTGGCAGCGATGGCCATGAAAACCAGCCACCCCTTGATCTTCAGTTGTCCATCACTTTGCCCTCAATATTAGATGGAGCCCTGGAATCCAAACAAATGGTGTCACAGATTAACACAAACCAACCCAACGATGAGAGCAAGGTCGAGGTATGCTGTCATTTAGGGCTGCAAATCACTGGTAAATGTTGTTGTCATTAAAGAGCTTTGCTGCTTGAAAGAGCCCATCTTGATTTCTAGCTCAGTTATGGACACCGTGAAAGAGCCCATCTTGATTTCCAGCTCAGTTATGGACACTATGAAGCAAGAGAGTGAAGATTTCTACCGTTGTTCGTTTTTTAGTGGATTTCTGGATGAGATTGTGTATAAGACTTTAATTTAATGCGTCTTATATTTCAGTTGGACACTCCACCCTTAACTAATTAAAAATTTGATTATTTGTTTGCCTGATGAATTTCATCCATGTGCAACGTTGGGACGAAGGTAACAAGTACAGATCCCTGTATAGATACAAAGTTCAAGATTGTGGGATCTCGAGGGTTTTGTTACTTTTCGGCCTTACACTGACTGAGCGTTTCGTATGTTGTGCCAATACCTGAGAAGAACGGATTAACGATTCAACATGAGTGTGGTATTAATTGCTATTATTCTTTGGTTTGGATGTGGGTATAAAATGTGACGTTTGGATTGAAGGTGGAAGGTGCCAAGTTGAATATATATGTATATTAATTGTTACTCTCGTTTATGGGATCAGAGATGAGTATATTCAAATTTTACACAGATGCAGCTATATTAGTTTGCATTTTAGCTCATGGTTGTCTCTGGATAATCCATATGTGTTCAGAATTATTTTTGATCTGTGAATAGAAACAGTGGAATAATTTGCACAGTATTTCAGTTTTCTGATTTTATTAGATTTCTGAATTGGGTTGGTTGATAATATTTATTTATAACTTTGTTCAAACTTTTTATTTGGGCGTTATTTATGTGTTAGTAGTAGAGGAGAATATAAGTAAATATGAAAGTAAGTTTCATCACCAATTTCGACTTCAGTTTGATGTTTAAAATCTATTTACAAGTAATTCCATTAGTTGTTTAGAGAATTTTGGCGAAATCACATAAATATTCGAACCAACCAATATGGTTCAAAAAGAATGTTGTGATTGTAGATTTTCTATTTCTGTTAATAATATCTATTTATAATTTTGTTATTCTTTTAAAAAAATGTTTATGATTATAAATTTTTCTAAAATATAATAAAACAAAAAGCTGGTTAAATAATTAACTACTATCTCTCCATTTTTTTAAATATTTCAAAAATCTATAATTAAAATAGAATGAACTTATACCGCTATTGATACAATACGTCTCTGGATGAAATTCAAAAATCTACCATTGAAATACAATGAACTTATACCACTATTGATACAATACATAGAATTGGTTTTGTTGATAATATCTATTTATAATTTTGTTCAAAAATTTTATTTGGACGTTACTCATATGTCTCTTTACTCATATGTCTCTAGTGTAGAAGAATGTAAGTAAATGTGAAAGTAAGTTTTATCACTAACTCTGATTTCAGTTTTGATGTTGAAAGTAAGTCTTATCACCAATTCCGATCTCAGTTTTGATATTTCGTTGTTCAAAAATTTTATTTGGACGTTACTCATATGTCTCCAGTGTAGAAAAATGTAAGTAAATATGAAAGTAAGTTTTATCACTAACTCTGATTTCAGTTTTGATGTTGAAAGTAAGTCTCATCACCAATTCCGATCTCAGTTTTGATATTTCGATTTACAAGTAATTCTACAGCGTTATTTTTTCAAAAAAATGTTCATCTTTATTATGATTTTAGATTTTTCTAAAACATGATAAAACAAATCCCTTCATTTTTTTTAAATATTTAAAAAATCTACGATTAAAATACAATGAACTTATACCATTATTGATACAATACGTCTCTGGATACAATTCAAAAATGTACCATTAAAAAATACATTGAACTTATACCACTATTGATACAATACGTCTCTGAATGAAATTTGAAAATCCCTTAGAATCTGTGAGTCAGTTGATGGACATCCAATCAAGGCCTGAGCCGTTATAGTTGACAGATTTTTTGTTAGACTTTTCTTGATGGATTAATGTGATCTGACTGACTATTAATACGCGTTTCCGATTTATCTGGCGCCTCAATTAGCGAAAATAAGATCCCCATTGCATGCCTCCTGTGTACGTACGTTCCAGGGATTTTGTTTCTGGAACGACTTATGGTTTCTTTTTTTTTAACTTTTATTAGTCAATTTCGAATACTTCTCTTGCTGAGTTATTGCCCTAGGGTTGTTCGATTATCTGCTCCATGGTGGGCATCTTTTATGTAAATTGATTTCGAAATTTGAATTAGGTTAAATAATGGATATTTTATTTTTAATTAATATAGTGAAAATTTATTTAATTTTTAAATTTTTTATATAATATTATATTTTATTATATTTATTTTAAACTCACAATAATTTATTAAAATAAATAATATCAATAAAAATTTCCAGTTAAACTATATCTTACCACGTTTGAAACGCTATTGGAAAAATGAGTGAGGAAATTCCCATTATTGATACCTTAACCTTTGAAACGTAGTTGGAAAAGTGAATAAGATTACAGAGCACCCATATGGAGGAAAATTACACATAATAAAGAATGCCGGTTAACTTGCAAGCACTTGAAAATGTTCTTGTACTTGGACGTTCAACCAACTTGGCTGAACGAAGACATTAAAATGAAGAGTCCGGATAGTTATACTTAGAAAATTTCTTAAACAAAATTTAAAATTATTAAAAAAAATTATATAGTTTAGGATTTGAAAATAAAAAATATTTGGAATAGTATTTTGGAAATTAAAAAATATTATTGGAATGGTGAAAAAATTAATTAAAAAATGTAAAAATTTATTAAATGGGAATAATGAAAGCATTTTATATAGAATAATGGAAAATGTTTAGCTTTTAGTAAATGGATAATTATCAAGAACTAATACAAGTTGTATGCATTGGAAACTATTTATATTTTGGAGAAAAATAACACTAATATCTCTTTTTAAGAAAAATGTATGAAGTAAATAAAGAATTTAGAAATGAGACTTGGTAACAAAGTCTGCTAAGGTACCCATGTACAAACTTCTATAAGCAAAGAAAATGAGACAAACCTGTAGGAAATAACTCCACCCCAATAGAGAGAAACAACAAAAACAAAAAGATGAAGTAAGGAGGACTCAATAGGACCCTCCAATGACAACTTCTTTCACCCCTAACGTCAATTGTAAGTGAAGAAAATGGGGTGATTCCAAAGCTTTAGTGTGAAAATGTTAGCAACTTGCTCTTGGTAGGAAAATGCTCCAAGTTGAGAATACCATCCTAAATGTGTTGTGAAATGAAGTGCATGTGTATCTCAATGTGTTTTCTCCTTTGATGCCCCAAATGTATCATGAAAAATGTGTATGGCACTCTAATTATAACACTAAAGAGTGGTAGGATGATTTTGACGAATACCAAACTTCATAATAGCTATTGAAGCAAAATAGCATGCTAACTGAAAAGAATTGCATTATGATACTCAACTTCTAGATAAGACAATAGAATTGTTGATTGCTTCTTGCAAGACTAGGAACTAAGAGTAGACCCAAGGTGAAAGACAAAGCCAGAACTAAACTTCTAATCATTCACTGAACCAAACTAGTAAAAATCAGTGAAATTCACAAGTTGAGAAGCACCATAGGTGTATTAGATGCAAAAGTTTGCAATACCTTGAATATACCTAAAGATGCACTTTGCAACCTTTTAATCACTCTCATATGGACCTTGAGAGAATTCAGAGACAAACCCCACTACAAAAGAGATGCCATGATGTATATAAGTCAAATATAATAGCTTCCCAAGTAGTTGATACAATGAAGGATTAATTCGTGGTGTTGAGAAATTGATAGCAAAGGAAACACCTAACTGAAATGGAATGAATGCAGATTTATAGTTAGCCATGCCAAAGCATTGATGTAAATCAAGTGCATACTTCTTTTAGAGATTGTAGGTCCCTTCTAAAGAGTGAAGAACGTGTAGAACAAGAAAACAATATAGAAGTTTGAGATTTGTCATATCACATTGTTTCATCAATTCTTCCTTAACACTTTGAATCATAAACAAAGAACTTCTTGTGAGAATTAAATCATCTCCACACATAAACAAAATCAAGAGATCAAAACCCTGCCTATAAGTGTAGAGTGTAGGGTCATAATAGCAATGGTTGAAACTTGAAGCAATGGCAAGGCTATCCATCTTCTCGTACCAAGATCAAGTAGATTTTTTGAGAACATAAAGTGAATATTGAAGCCTACAAGCAAGAAAAGCATCCTACAGAAAATGTTATGAAACCAGCTCACAAAAAGATAGAAAAGATAGATCAACGCCTTAGAAACCAACCTCTTGGAGGGGGAAACCTCCTTTAGATTACACAAATGAACAATTCTTGGATGATACAAATGAAAAGACCTCCTTTCTATATATAGGAGTCTAAGGAGTCATAATATAATTAGAGCCGATATAACAATAATAAAGTAAATGCACAATAATAACAATAGTGGGCTTCTATGGGGCACAATAATAACAATATGGGTACTACATGGGAACAACAATATAATAAAGGGGTTGCACTAATAACAATAAGGGGTTACACTAGTAGTATAGGGAC